>JAJEKB010021799.1:0-26983 GCA_022393335.1 Macrotrachela quadricornifera | reverse complement strand
TTTTTTTTCTAACGGACATAATATTTTAAAAAAACATAACCCTAAGGTTAAATAAATTTCTTTATCATTTTTCACCTAACGAAAAAATAAGTATTTATATTTATTTTATATATCATAACTACTTACTAATTCTAACCATATATAGAAATAAAATATATTTAAATTTGAATTCTTTTCCGATAGAACTTTATATATTCGTTTTTGATATGTTTTAAATGTCCTCAAAATTTCTCCTTTCAAAAGAAGAAAATCAATCATGCGAAAATACACTACCTTTTTTTATTGATACTTTACATATGTCTCGTGATTCTTTTTGAAATTTTGCCATATATATATGTTTAGTTTGCATAATCAAAAAGGAAAAAAGTGAGAGATGACTAGTACAAAAAAAAATGCAAATAATAAAATTCTGAGTAATTTAAGGTTAACATATGTCAGCATTACGTTTGATTAAAACAAAACCATCTGTAAAGCTTTTTTTTCTTTTTGACATAAATACTAATAATATTAACAAAGACACATTCAATTATATTATTTAGCCTTTATTCAAAACTTCATTGTCATTTTATTTTCGTTCATGTATATTAATTAATAATTTTATTAGAACTTAAGTGCCACTTTTTTTTTCTTTTCTTCTTTAATCTTGACATTAATAAATCAATAGATGGATAAAAGTATTTATCTTTATAATAGATAAATATATATATATATATATTCTTGATAGAATTATGATCATAGATTAAGAAAAGTTACTGTTTATTGTAGAAGAAAAATTAATATTAATTGAATATTTTGAATTATCAATATAAATCTTGTTATTTTCAAGATCTAACGTTTGTTTTTTTTTATAAAAGAAAATAATACATGTCCCAAATCGAAATAACTTGATTTTATTGTAAAAGATACAAAAATCAATATTGTATATCAAGTAAAATTTAAGAAAAAGATTTTATAATAAATATGTACTACAAAAATTGCTTTAAATGCTTTCTGTTTTGTTTATCGTAAATTATTTGAATAAAAAAAATATAATTAATATATCCAAGATCATATTCAATAGTTGTCAAGAATTAAGTTATACTACATTATAAAAGAACTAGTTTATTTTATATATTGACCAATTGATGATTTATAATCAAAATAATTTTATTAATAAAATGAAAAAAAAATGACTTTCTTAAAATAAAAATCTATTTTCATTTTCTAAATTTTGTTACACAATTTGACATTAGCTTTTATCTTATGTATAAACTAATATCTTTCTTGTAATAATATATGTCAGTTCATTTATTGATGTGGTCACACATCGTTTTTTTCTCGTTATCTTGTATGTCATTTCATATATGTACGTGCTTGTCCATAGAGAAAAAGCCAAAAGAGTATGTTAGAATTAGATTATCCATCTTCTTATGTCCAAGAAAAAAAAAAGGATAGTCGGTCAACAGTGTCAATCGTATAGACTCCGATAGACAAGACCATCTGACACGCTTGTTGATTTCCTGTCTATCATAATTTATGATTCAAGTGAGTATGATGACATTATTATTATTATGTATTCATTGTTTTCTTCTTTCTTTTTATTTTTATTTTTTGTTGAAAAACAAAAATATATATATTTCTATATAAATCCTTTAATGTTGAACAAATGTCTTCATACGTTATGAGTTCAATTAATAATATTTTTTTTTCTTTTTCTTCCTTGACGAATTACAGAGATAAAAAAATGCAGATAAGCTTTTCGAAGCGAGAATAAATTTAATTATAAGGTTTCACAGCGTATCTGGCATCAGAAATGCATGCGCAAGTGCACTCTCCAACACTGATCAAATACAAACGACGAAAATCGGAAAAATCTATTAGGAAAGATGCATCGTCGGCTGTCTTTTATTCTCTTTCCTTTTTTTTCTTCTTGCCTTAAGAATAAGAGTGCAATAAGATATCGGTTTTTGAGTACGTTTTGTCAATAGCCTAGACCCATCATCGAAACAGCTAGAATAAATTTATATAGTATGTATGTATGTATGTATCCGATTGCACGTGCATCCGTTCGTAAAAGAGAAAAAAATGGCGCTACAAAAGTCAACATTCCATCACTAGCTACCAGCATGATTATTGAAGAATCCTTGGCCGTAACGATGACGCTCACTCGAGCAGAATATATTTGCATTGATTAATCACATTCGTTAGATGAACTCATCTGGTCACAACAAAAAAAAAAAAAAAAGAAAAAGGAAAAAATGATGATGTGTTACAATAGAAAAAAAAATCTGCTACAAATATTCATCAGAAACAAGCAAAACAAAATAGTTTATAGTTCTAACGTGTCATTGATTATTCTTCAACTATACATCAGTTAATATTAGATATATGTCTATTATATATGACTTGTATTCATTATTAAGAATTAGTATTGTCAATCAAATATATAATAATAAAAAAAACAGAATATATGATCTACAACAGGAACATATTAAACAAAATTTATTTTTCGGAATATTCTAATTTTTTTTAATACATTATAATGACAACTTGGTCCGTCTGTCCTAATATTTATATTGAATTTATAACATTCCTAAGAACGAATGAAAGATAGTAAAGAAAGAGAAAAAATAGAAAGAAGAAACGATAGGAACTTGTCGTCTTTCTCTCTTCTCTTTTTCCTCTAGTGAATTGTCGTCATAGACGTTTTCTCTAGCGTATTACAGGCGCGCTATAGTTATAGTGATGGTACCAACGACGACAATTAGATGAGAACGAGAGAGAAAGAGACTCTCCTATTTACATGACCCACATACATTCGTCAGACAAGCAAAAATTATCAATACAAGTCATTTGATCATCAAATATATAGAGTTAGAACTTTGATAGACAACATTCTGTATATTCGGTAAGTCTCCATATTATTTCTATATATGCTTAATGAGAAAGACGATTAAGAATAGTATAGTGATTAGTAAAAACAAAATTATTGATTGGCGAATATAGAAGATAATCAATAGTTATGACCAGCATTCTATCGATGTTTATTGCGAACTATATTCAATCGTATTTCTGCCGAACAGATAATTTCACACCCAATTTGATAGCGGCACTATACTGATGACTGACATTCGTAATAGAATAGTAACACCATTTGCGATTCAGATTGAATACATAAGAATATTACACAATATTAATTAGAATCTTGTCATATATATCTTTCTTTTTTTTCTCTTTAACTGGACACATTCTTATGTTCATATTATTCCTTTAGATCATTCATTTTTTTTTCTGTCTCTTTAACCATCTGTTATTGATATTATCCTAATGCAGAACGTTAAAAGTTATTTTTCATCTTGGAAACCATTTTGGAAATCATCAACAAATTCATGTCATTCCCGAACATTAACATTAGCACCATCAAATATTAATTTTACAAGTTCAAGTTTAGGTGATTTAAAACATTCAGTTATTGATGAAAAATTAATGATTGATATATCAACAAAATTAATGGAAAGTGATTGTCCACCTAAATTACAAATATGTGCACATAATAATCAATGGTTTGCATTAAATAATAGTCATTTACTTGTTTATCGTCAATTAGAACGTATTGGTCTCTGTGATACTGTTGGTATGATGAATAAAATAATTTCTTCTTTTTTTTTTTTAAATTATTATATATAGCATGTGACATTATACGAAGTCAAGATGTACCAATTGGTATTCGACAAACACTTGTACCTGTTACAACGAATAGTCAAGAACAACATCATTGTTTTCAACATTCAAGAGGACGTAGTGGTGATCATTATATGCTTATGGATGAAGAAGGTAAATGAAATAAAATAAAATAGTTCAAATAAATAAAATAAACATATTTTAATAGGACCACAGAATCAAGATGAAATTTTATATTGTGCTGATACTCCAATAGATTCGTGTGGTTATTTTGAAGGCGAAGATCAATGCGATTGTAGTGTTGTTACATATGGTGACAGTGATCATGAGGGAGAATCTGAAGATGAACAAACAGATGATAATTATGGTGGTAAGAAAAGAAAATCTTTTGTTCTAAAATTTTATTGTTTTTTTTTTTGTTAAATTGTTTTTAGAATGGCAAACAAGTCCTTCTATACCTTTTACACAAATTAGTACAATAAGTAATAATCGATTAGATGAAATTGATAATGATGATGATGGAATTGAAGATAATCAAAAAGAAATGCAAAGTTTATTATAATCTTCAAGAAAAAAAAACACGCACAAGACGCCAGGCGACTTTCATTTTTGTATCTAAACCATCTAGTCTTCCTCTTTTTCTAAAATTCTTTTTTTGTTTTTCTTTTTTATTTCTTCGAAAAAAAACAATTAATTTACCTGTTGTTGTTAGTATACATAAACTCACATAAATAAAAATTATACTAAGAATAACAAAAAAAAAAGACAGAAAACAAATTTTATCACAGTAACATGTGAAAAAATATATAAATAAATCTTTTATCATTGTTTGATAACTATGGAAAAACAAATAAAGAAATTCGCTAAAAATCAATGAAGAAAAAAGAAAACACAAAACAAAAAAAAATATATTTAAGTTCAATGAAAAATTTCTCTATTGCAATTTTAATAACTTATTTTAACTAACATATTGTTTAATACGCTGGTATCGAACATATGGACGACATAAATAACCTACCATACATACTGCCAATAAACATGAAATAATAAAAGCATAAAGATATATATTATTTTGTGATTTGACAATATGTCTTGTTAAATCAAGTATGTCATTCACATCATCAATCTAAAATTTAAAGTTTTACTTTTATTTAAATTATTTCAATAAATAAACATACATTTTTCCATAATTCTTGTCGTTTTAATAATATATCTTTACATGTAGTCGAAAGAGATTGACTCTTTCCTAATAAACATTGTAACTGTCTACCATTTCCTAAATGTACAAAGATTCTAGATATGAATTTATTAAATGAAATTTCACTACCTATTGGAATATTATTACAATATTTAAGAACATCCTTTTGACATGCTGCTAATAATACACTGTCAATATGTATATCAGCTTGTGCTTCTTTTACAATACGTCTAACTTGTTCTTGACAATTTTTATCATTAATTTTATTTTGTTGATATAATACTTTAAGACAATCTTCTTTATCCATACCTACACAATTAGTTTGAATTGTATATTTACATTTTTCATAAAGTTTAACATCAAGTTGAACATCAAGTTTTGATTTTTGAATAACATCAATTAATTCTGCCATACATTTCGTTTCTAATTGTTCTTTTCCATCAGCATATTTTGAACGTAAACATCCAATTACTCGACCACCCATATCACGATCTTGTACATCAATATTATTTTTATTATCTAAATTGAAAGATTCAAAAAAAGAAATTATAAATAATGATAATAATAATAATACGAAATTATATACCTTGATCACCTTTATTATTATCGCTTTTATCATCGGCATCATCACTATCATCAATATCACTATTAGTTACTTCATTTTGACAATGTTTATCAATATCCGCACGACAACTTTCAATTAAATCTTTATTAAAACGAACATCTAAATATGCAATAAAGATTAAGTTTTATTATCATATTTTAAATAATTTTATATATAATAATATTAATAATGGTTAAAGTAGGTCCTTATTTTGGTTGTTTAATTTATTTAGAGTATAAAATGTAAATAAAGAAAAGACTTGTTTTCGTCTTTTTTGTTAATTAGATTTGAGAATATTGCCTCTAGAGAATAATGTTTTTTTTTTCTTATTATTTTTGCTATCATCGTTTGTTTATTTCATTCATTTATGCTATCTTCTAGGCTAAACACATATAAGACGAAGATTATAATCTTGAAAAAAAAAACTTGTTATAGTGTTTTTCTACTGAAAAATTAGTTTACTATTATCACAATAAGTTGAATTACAATCTTTTTTATTGTTTAATCTATTCTATTTCATTCATAATAGAATTTATTTTCTAAAGAGAATACGACTTATCTTTAACCTTAAATAAGATGAATAAAATTTTCACAATATATTCTTATCTATTCAAAGAAAAACATTAAATAATTAAGATATAATATTTACATATCTTCGATATTATCTATGTATAATATTAGATAAAAGTTTAAATCTATAGTTATTAAATATAATTCTTTTAGAACTACTAAAACTATTGAATGATATATAAATCAAGTTATTTCATCATAATCTTACCGCTATTAAGCACCATTAAACGATGATATATAATAGATCGACATACATTTGGTACAGTATTTTGATTGATATTACGTCGTAAACATGAAAGAATATTTTGTTTTTTTTCATTTAAACAATATTTCTATTTCAATTATATAAAAATATATTTTCACATTTTTATTAAATAAATATACCTGAATAACTGTAGCACATTTTGTTGATAAACTATAATCATGTTCAGGTGAAACAACATCAAGTTTTTCACGTTTTTCAAGTGTAGTATAACATATTTTTGATACTTTAGCACGATTAGCTTTTAAACAATCAATGATCTATACATACAAATATATTTTCATATAGATTTATTAGATCTTTAAATAAAAGAAAGAATAACCTGAGCATTGCCTGGATTTTGAAGAGCACAAAATTGCTTAATGTCATTTCCACATGCTCGATTTAATGATGGATCAATGTTAATACTTTCACTCTAAATAAATAACTCTTTATTTATATATTATAAATTAAAAAAAAATTTAACAAACTCGTTGAAGTAATTCAAATTTTAATTCATCACGACAATCTTCACTTATTTGATTTTTTTGTTGTATTACATCTCTTAATAAAACATTAGAAAGACATTGGATAACTGATGCTCTATATTATAAAATTTCATATATTAAAAAAAATTTATTTGTATATTAAATAACAAACTTTGTTTTTTTATTTAAACAATGTTCAGTTACTTCTTTTCTACAATTATTCTTAAACTGTACACTTAAGAATGCTTGATCTTTTAGACTTATCTATAAATATATATATATATATATGTATAAATAATATTTTTTATTATTTACTATTTGATGATGTTCAATATTTGCTTTACAACGACGATCCATTTTTGGATTATTTTTATATTTAATTAAACAACGAAATAAATCATTTCCATTTGCAATATTCTATATATATTAAAAAAAATTATAATTATAGAAAAAAAAGAAAAAATATTTTCTTATTTTACAGAACACAATAGTTGAATTATTGATCCACATGTTTTCATAAGAGGAAAATCAATAGTTGGATCATCTATTGTCATTTGTGTGAACTTTTTGACAACTTCTTTACATTGATCTTCAAGTTTACTATATTTCGTTTGTAAACATTTCATTTCCTATAACAAAGAAATATAATGAAAAAGAAAATTTATATAAATAATAGATTTAAATATTCAAAATTAATTATATTCTTTTACCTCTCCTTTAACTTCGGGATTTTTACATGTAGCTAAATCTGTTATACAATTTTCTTCAATTTCAGGCATTAAATTAATTGATTGTGTTCGAATACGCAGAAGTTGTTTTAATTCATTATAACATTGATTATCAAGCTAAATACAAGAAAATATTTTTTTAATATTAAATTCTTTATTTCTTTTTCTACTTTTTGTCTATGTTGATGCAAACAACTTAAATATTGTCCTATTCGAACATTATCCATTTTACTTTGCATTGTCCAATCTTGTGGAAGTTGACAAAGACTTTCAAGATTTGTTCGACATGAACTTAATAATTTTGGTGTTAATCTATTATATAAAATACAAAAATAAAACAACATATTAATTTCGCTTTCTTTTATTTTTTCATTACCGAAAATCTCGTGCCATGAAATAGGCAATGTCCATAAGACGATCTGCACATTTTTCTGTCATTCGAGTATTTTTTAAATTATCCAATAAACACATAATTAAATTTGAATTTCCAGCTTTTAATTTTGAACATAATACATCAATAACAGGTCGACAAGCTGTTTCAAGTATTGGATCAGCTCGTATATCATTCCCTGGATTAACTGCACGTATTAATGATTTAATAGTAGATGCACATTCAGAACTAAAATTGCTTTCTTTTTTTGCCGCACTAAATAAACAATGGATCATTCGACCACCACGTTGATCAATGGTACCACTACCACCTTTTTGATATAATATTGAACAATGTTGAATCATTTCATTTTTACAATCAGAAATTATTTCTGGTGATAATGCATAATCAGACATTAACATTCGACGATGAACAAGCATTTCACGTTGACATTCAGCATTGATATGATTACCTAAGATAAAAATTTTATAAAATTAAAGGAAAATATTTTTTTTTTTATAAATATTTACCTTTTTTAATTCTTTCTTCAAGACATAAAAGTAAATTAACAAGTGATAATTGTTTATCAGGATCTTGTGGATTAGTAACACATTTATGTTCACGCATTTCATTATTACATGCTAGAATATAAAATATTTTGTTTCTCTTTTTATTTTTTGTTTTAATTTACAAATATTACCTCGAATTAATGGTACATCTATGAGAGCATTTGAAACAACTAATTGTTGTCGTCGATGAACTTCTTTACGACACTAAAATTTTTAAATTAAATATCGTATTTATGTAAACATTCAAGAATTTATGTAGCGCATTCCAAAAATCTCTTATGTAAAATAATATCGACTAATTCATCTATTTTATTAAACTCCTTCAATTATTTTCTTTTTCTTCTAATAAATATCGTTGTCAAGTTAAAAAATATTATGCAGACGTTTTTTCTATTATCTTAATTTATTATATCATTCTAACCTTCATTTATGCTGTCATATATATATATATATATATATAAAATGACAAGCCAATGTATAGATAATTTAAAGGCTAGATCAACAAAGAGATCGAAGAAGACATCCTATGTAATGGTTTTATTTTGAAAAATTAGTAAAATATTGAATTTTATATTTCAGTCAAAGATAAGACTTCTGAACAATATTTGTGATGTTTTGCTAGTATCAATAAAAACATGACCATGATATTTATTACAGAAAAAAAATAGTTGAATTGACCGAAATAATATTACACAAACGTCTTTTGAATTAATGATTTTTTTTAAATAATCAAATAGTAATTTATGATGTTCTTAGCTAGAATGAAGTCCTCAGATAAATATTTATAAAGATCAGTATGTATTTACAGTTTAGAGAGTCATTATCCTGTTTCATTTTACAAAAATACAAATAAATTAAATATAAAACAATCTATATAACAATATATGTTATAAAATATTTAAAATTATTATTTACTTACAGTTGGTGACATCATACTATTAAACTTTTGTTCATATAAACATCGATAGATTCGACCATTTCCACTTGGAATTTTAGAACATAATTGTTCACGATCATTACGACATGCCTGATATAATGCACGATCAAGATGATAATCATCTGATTGCATTTCAGCTAAACGAAATATTTGCATTGAACATGGTTTAGATAATTTTGTATAATTCTTTGATAAACATGACACAACAGCACCTTGATCATGTGGTAGCTAAAATAAAAAATAGTTTTTTTTTCTTCAAAATTTAAATTAATACACACAGTTTCATTATCATCATCTAATCGTCCACATTGAAGATCTGTAATATCTTTCATACATGCAGTAACAAAGTTTTCCGATAAACGCCAATCAGTAAATATAACCAATTGCATAAATTTAATGAAAGCATGACAACTTGGTGCAGTTATATTAGGTAAAAGATCATATAAACATGTAAAAAGATGACCAGTTCCACGGTCTTTTGCATGTTGATTACATTCATCTAACAATTTAATATCTCGTTCACAAACTCGCAAAACTGAAGCATCAAAACGTATATCATGTGTCATATTATATTTAAATTTATAAATAAGCTAAATGAAATTTAAAAAAAAACGAATTTATTCAATAAATATAACAATAATAAATCTAATTTATACTCACATTTTGACATCGTTTATTTATTAAATTAACAGCCTATAGTTATAGAAAAAAATGCATATAAATTCGAGACAAAAAAAAGTGTTTTTTTTTTGTTTATAGAAAAGCTTACATTATCAAGATTATCAAAACATTGTAATACTCTCATATTGGAGATAGTTTGTGGACGACCTTTAGTACAATATTTTTGTATATCACTTCCACATTCTACACTAGCCGTAAGTGATGCATATAATGGTTCAGTATAAAATATATCTTGTTGACCAGGCTGTTGCTTTACTTTGTATTGATTTGCACTAGCAACATTCGTGTTATTCGCAGAAGATTGAACTGCAGGTTTAACAGTTTTAACTGATTGTTGTCCAGCTTTCTCGTCAGAATCAACTTGTCGTCGTTGTCGATACCCTAATTTATTGTAGTTATTTTCTTCCCAAAATCGAATATTTAATGAAGATTGTTGAACAAAAGCACCAATAGATAAAATAAATAAAGGGATGATAATTAATTGTTCCTTTAACATTTGATTGCTTATCTAAAATTTATAAAATATTTTTGCTTTTCTCAAAAATCTATCTACCATTCGTTAAACGAAAAGAAAAGAGTAGATTAATATCGTGCAGAGTGTATAACATTATTGTACTATTATAAAATACGAGAATAATAGTTGAAATCTATTTAATCTTTATAAAATTTATCTAATGATTATTTTCTGATTGAAAATGATATTTAGAAAATGAGACGGAACAGTAGACGATGTACTTTGTACTCCATAGGAAGGTATGTATGGGATTTTTTTTCTCTTTTTCTTTTTATCCATTGAAGCAGAACATTATTTCGTGCATCCCGCACGATGCACACAAAAATATTAGTAGGGAGACAGCTACAAAACGTGCAACAAAATAGCTCGTATTTTGCTCTTGTAAGGTAAAAAATGACCTCCATCAGACCACCTACATGTACAAATATTGTATCTTATTTACCAGAATAGAAAGAAAAAAAAATGCTTTTATATTACTTCATACAGTATTTTATCGGTTGGTCGGAAAAAAAAATGAACGAAGGATTCGAAAATCATGATCACCCGCGAGATCCATTAATGAGTTGTGAAGAAAAAAAAAATATGTTGACGTGTAGAAGAATGAATAATCTTTATGTATTTGTTTGGATTGTGTTTAAAGAAAATAAATCGAAATCATGCACAATATGAAACAGAATCCATGTGAAATATTCTCACAAATGATCAAACCATAAATCTTCCATTGCACTTATTATGTTATTTCATTCTAGAATGATTATGAATGAATAACGATTTATCACTCTTTTTTGGATATTATTTTATAACATACTAAAATTTTATGATTGTACAAGAAGACCTACGTTGAAATTAGTGTTAAAAATCATGAATCCATTGTTTTATTCATTTCATATAGTCAAATTTGTTTCTTTGATTGATCGATCAGTTGATTTACTTTATTAATAGATTATGTATTCTTCTAGATTTTGTTTATTCTATTGATCAAAATGAACCTGATCAATCATCATTTTTAATTTTGTCTGCGGTTCACTAAGGAAGAGCCTTCTTAGTTTCGTAATCTGAAAAGTACAACACGTTTCAACAGAGGACGCTAGTAAATGGTATATAGAATTTCATTTTTTAATGCTCACAAAATAGTCATAATTAATAGTTTTAAATTTAATCAGTTAATCAAATTATCTTAATTAATCATCTATCTTTATAAAGATCAGAAACATTCTAGTTCATTCACTTGTATAGGTCTTCTCTTAGCATTTCGCCAGCCGTTCCTATATCTGACAAAGATGCTACTCTATCTTCGGACAATTCTCAGTTAACTGAAATAAAAATATTGAATATTCATTTAATCATAACTCTATAAAAACCTAATACATACAATACGAATATTTGCCATCTACTATGTGAAACAACACAGTAAAAGTATTTTTCTATCATCTATGTATCGTGATAATATGAATATAGAGTAGTGAAAAAGTTTTCTATTTTCTTGGCACATAATCTTTATACAATTATTATTAATATCTAGAATTTTATACTTGCTCGTAATACGGAATAGTCTGTCCAATCGACATATCTTGGACAAAATAAGAAAGTGCAACAGCATATTCTATTCATTTTACGTGCTAAGGTAAACATTCATCACAGATCATTTACTGCAAAATACAGTCGAGTCCTTGATCATACTGGGAAATCTATCAATCCTATATGAAACTATCATAAATTCAACAAAAAAATATTCTGATGTATAAAAATATATAGCAACAATGGAAATTTCTTTCCTTCGATCAACTGCAACGAATTGCCTCTGATAAGCTGTCATATCTCTTTGTCAGATATAAATGGTTATAAGTACTTCGCACTGATTTTCATCCTTCTTTAAAGCTAGAAATACTATTGAAAAACATTCTGAAGAACAAAATATACATGCTTGACAAATCACATTCGTCAGATCAATGTCTTCAATTAGATTGAATAAAACAATAAATTATATAACATTAGTGTCTATAGATAATTGGTTATTGACGGTCAAGAGTATACTTATCAGGATCATTATGTCTAAATATACTTTATTTAACTCTTCCGTAAACAAATTCTTCAGAATTTATGTAGGAATTCTAATGATTTATTTAGGAATCTAATGTTAGAATTACGATTACTATGAATTTTCATATACATCATGATTAGAATAGAAATCGAATTTTTAGTTATTATCAATGACTTGATATAGCATTGATATGACCATATATATTAATATTGCACTGTTTGTCATTTAATTCAATTTTTTAGTAAATATATAAATAAAAAAGATAATGAAATAAATGAAAATTAGAAATATTTGTAAAATCTAGTAACTTATTCAAAATGTATAGTAAATCTATCTTTTGAAAATATGCTTAAGATTATTATATCCAATGTAAAATTACAGTCTGAATTATTTTTATTCTTCGTTAGATTCTTGTACCTTTTTGTAATTGAGAACATTTCATATAATTTATAATTATAAAATGTAAACTCTTGTCTATTCAGGTAATTTTTCTTTTGATTTATTATGAACCGTTCATTAAATATTTAAAGGTCTATTATCTACCTAAATATGTCTAGTAGTGTTTGCCAATCATGATTTATATAAATTGTCTGATTTACTCTATTTTTATAGATAAAAATACTGACAACTGAAATGATTAAAAAATATATATGAATGTTTTTATGAAGACGATAAACATAGCTGTCAACAAAAGTTCTCTCTTAGTAAAACTTATATAACTGTGACATTATAATCGAAACTATGCAAGAAAACATAATCTATTGCTTTTTTGTCAATTTTATTTTTATTTACTCAAGTATAATCTCATTTTTTATGGTATTGAACCTGACAATAAAAATAATAGACACTAGGTAAAAAGAAAATCTAAAATAAAACAATCTCTTGTCTTTATTATGCAAAATATTAATATATTATATAAAATATTTAGCGCGTGACATCCGATGAAATGAAGTGAATATTCCAGAATATCTACTTTTACGCTAGAACAAGATAGAGTCCTGATTATATATTCTCTTGTCCATGTATTTTCATCTAAATGACTTAAGTTTACAATTATCAAACACGGATTTGTCTTGATCTTTCTGAATAAAATCATCTATATTCATTATTCAACTCATAATACATTAAAATTAGATGATCGAAAGTCAAAAGACGTCAAGAAAAAACATTGCACATGTGTTTATATTGAAGAGATTACAATAGTAGGAAGGACTACAACGAGAAAAATGTTTACAACTAGAGGCTTTATTCTATAATCAAAAGAAAATCATGCATAAAAGTAACTAAAGATTGTATACACAATATTTTGATAAATAATCAAATCAAAATACTTATATAAAAAGAATGTGTGTTTTACCAATGATATGTAATGTGAAATAGAGGGAAATGCTTCAATTTTGAAAAATATTATTTTATGTATATATGTTATAAATTATGTTAAACTTGTCTTTAAAATTTTAAACAATACATTTAATGAACATGTCATATAAATACTTGTTATAATTCATCTAATTTAGTAAATGAAAAATGAATTATCTTGAATTATTATTTCATTTTAATTATGAAGTACGTTTTTTTAGAAATAAAAACGAATTTAGTTTACAATAAAGAACTCTAATTAATCTTTTTTTTCGAATATTATCTATAATTTGCAACAATGAACTACAAAGAATGCTTTGATATATATATATATAATTAAATAAATTATTGAAATATATTTTTTCATTATGAAAGATGTGATGTTATGATAATCGATCGATCATTTGAAGAATATTTATATTAATATTTACATTATTGATGTTCTTTTTCAAATTATAGTATAGAAAATTTTTCCCATTTGACATATATTCATTGGACACGACTATTTTATTGATTTTAATCTTGAATTATTTGAAAAATAGAAAACTTTTATATATAATTGTGAAACATTATACTTAATCTTAAGATTATAATAGCTTAAAGAATAAAATATCATTAATCTTCTTATTATTTCAAAAATACTTTAGAAATCTTTCAAACTTCATTGATTACTTTTTTAGTTATTGAAAAAAGAATATATCATTTTTTTTCTATTCTTTTCCAACAATATTCTATTTTTATCCTTTTCATCTAATCTCAGTTGTTAGAAATGCATACGCTTGATTTGAAACGAGAGAATGAACATTTCCTAATTTAATAAGACAGCAGAGACATATAGAACGGATGGCTTAATTAAATTAGAAGCTGGGCATATGGGACATATATTGAACACAATTTTGTATTATTACATTGAGAACAAAAAAAGACGCAAAAGACGAAGAAGTCTAACGTGTTTCATCTGTATTATTTTGAGCTATTTTCTTTGAAATCGACATTCTTCTTCTTCTTTTTTTCATAGGGTATATATTGTAGACAAAATGATGTGAGCTAAGGGCGGAACCTAACAACATACGATCATCATTTCCGGTGTATGTTTGTGTATGTTTATGAGACTCTTTTGCTCGAAGGAATCTCATACGGCGTGGTGGTGATAGAGTGAAAGCAATGACACATTATTTTTTTCCTCTTCTTTCTTTCCATTACGATGACTATTGTAACAATAGCAATTTATATTTATCCTTTTTCTTTTTGCTTTGATTCTGGTTGTGTTGGTTGTTGTCAATCATTCGTCTATTATTGAGCATTCGAGTTTTTTTTTCTTCTCTTCTATGTATATTTGACATTTAGATTTTTGTTTGACGTCTTAATGGAAAGACATAATCTTGTAATTATTGGGGCTGGTATAGCTGGTCTTTCATGTGCTAAATATTTGATTGAAAATGATATTAATGATTTTATTATTATTGAAGCTCACGATAAAATTGGTGGCCGTTGTCAAACTATTCAACTATGTAAGTATTTTATTAATAAATATATAAAAATAAAATTTTCGAAATTTAGTGGAACAACAAATTGAATTGGGTACTGAAACATTGCATGGTGATATATCAAATAATCCATTATATCAATTAGCTGAAGAAAATCATCTCATTGACATTGATGATAGTAAGATTGTACGCCAAGGTCACATATGAAACTAGGTTCTTCTTTTTATATCGTCCTATAATTTTCCTGTGAAAAAAAAGAAAAGGAATCATCGAACGTATAATTATATACTTTGATTATTATTTGAATTCAAATGCTTGTTTTTCTTGTTTTCTTTTTGATTATTATCATGCTTTTTTTTATCTTTGTATGGAAATTAATTGATCGTTCGGATGATGACAGCTTCATTTTAATCGAACATTATTTATATCTATAATCTATCTCAAGAGACAAATTGATTTAATAAATATGACATAGTAGTAATGGAACTTGTTAAAAAATAAAAGCATGATAAATAAGACTTTTTCTATAGAATTGATCACATATATTCATTGTATAGAATATTGTTTTCTTTTTCTTTTATTTTAATAGAAGGATCCGATAGAGATGATTGTTATCATGATGAAGATGCTGAATCAATTGATGAGGATGTTATTGATGAAATACGAAAAATTTATGATGAAATATTAGAAAAAAAAGTTCCAACATATCCTTATGAAAATTATCCAGATTTGTCATTAGGAGAATTTATTTCAGCTGAATTTGATCAATATATTAAATTAAAAGAATTAACATTGGATAAAGATGAAATAGATGAACGTCAAAAAGTTATGGATTGGCTTAGTAAACAACATCCATATTTAAATACAATTGGTTGTAATAAATTAACAGAAGTTTCTGTACAAGGTAAAACAAGAAAAAGAATAGTTTGTATAAATACTAAAATTCAAATTTAAATGATAGATTCATTTTTATATTTGATATATATCCTTTTTTTTTCTCCTCTTAGGATGGAATTCACTTGAACAATTATTAAAAGATAATCAACATCATCATGATGAAAAAATTTATCTTAAAAATGGTTTTTATAATTTTTTACAAAGAATATTTCTTAATAAAATTCATGAGGATAAAATTGAATTTAATACAACTGTTAAACGTATTTGTATTAATGAAGAAGAACAATATGTTGATATTGAAATAATGAAAAAAAATCAGCAATTAATAACATATCGAACAAAACATGTTATTTGTACACAATCTGTTGGTTGTTTAAAACAATCAATGCATCAAATGTTTGTTCCACCATTACCACATGCTAAACGTATGTGTATACAAAAATTAGGTTTTGGTACAATTAATAAAGTTTGTTGAATAAATAAATAAATAATTAATTATTATATTGACAAATTCTACCTTTTTTTTTTCTTTAGATTTATCTTGTTTTTTCTCAACCATTTTGGGATGTTGATTTTGAAACATTTAATTTTTTATGGGATACAAATCGATTAGATACAGAATGGAAATTAAAATGTTTTATAAATACATCTTTTAATGTAAATTAAAAATTTTTATTTTTATAATTAAAAATTTTTATTTTATATTTAAAGAGTCATTGGTGTAAAAATATAACTGGTTTTTATGTACATCATCGATTATCAAATGTTCTTGTAACACAAATTAGTGGTGAAGCAGCAAAATATATTGAAACAATTCCAGATGAATTACTTTCAATAGCATTTCAAGAACTTCTTTGTCATTTTTATCCCGATAATCAAAGTCCAATACCTGAACAATTAATTAGATCTCGATGGTTTAATCAACCATTTATACGTGGTTCACATACATTTATTAAAATTGGTTCAAGTATACATGATATTAAACAATTAGCAATACCATGGCCGAATAAACCAGCTAAACCACTTATATTATTTGCTGGTGAAGGTACACATGAAAGATTTTATGGAACAGCACATGGTGCATATATGAGTGGTATACGTGAAGGAAAAAGAATTGTTGAATTATATAAACTTGATTAAATAATATAATATAATTTATTCATCTTTTTATTTTATATAATAATAGATTAAATAAAAATATTGACGATAGAACAAAACTTTTTTTTTCTCTTTTGATTTTTTTTTTCTTCAAACTACAAGCTTTTAAATACTAAAAGTGAGAAAAAAAAACTTGAATTTAATTATATTTGCGTTATAAGTAGTAAATTTTGAAATAATTTATATATTTTTCTAACCATACAACTTCTAGATAGTATTGAGACTTTCTGAATGAGTTCATTTCATATTTACTATAAAAACTTTTTTCTTCATTAAGAGTGTTGCTATTATTACTACTGATTTATGATATCTCAAATATCATGTGTAAATATATAAAATGAATAGATCTGAAAAAAAATAAATGTTGTTTTTAATTAAATAAATAATTTTATTATGGTAAAATACAGTATGAAACATCTATATTTACTAGTTATCTTCAGTTTACTGCATTTTTAAAAAACTTGAAAAATTTTTTCTTTTTATGTAGTTAGATAGACCATTGACTACTCTACTGAAGTGTATAGTTTTCATTTGATTTATCCCCTAAAATGACGACAAATATAGTGAAGTTTTAAAAGTTCTCAAAAAATATTGTTACAATGAATTTTTGTTTATTTTTGTCTATAAAATTAAATAATTACAGTCGAATTTAGCTTGAAGTGTTTATATACATTCTGTATTACATGAATATGCCTAAAACTTGTTTTTCATTGTTATAATGGAAAGTACTGAATAACTCAAAATACAAAAATTAAAACTAAGTGTTCTCCTCGAATACAGAACAGTTTCATTCATTACTTCATATAGCTATATCTTCTATAGATCTCCTTATTTTTGAGATCACTTTCGCAATAATCAAAATCTATTTAGGAAAAGTATTCTTCTTTTACCTACATATCATTGTGAAAAATAAAGACAAAAAATTGCTAAAATTTTACAGAAATACTATAAATTGAATAGAAATATTAAAAATAAGTGAATTATATTGTATGTGTATATCAACTTAACTTCGAGCACCAAGATAGAAAATGTATACTTGTTTAATAAAATAATTTAGTTATGCATGTCTATTTTACAACAAGAATCATAGCAATTTGATAATTCAAATGTTTATTAATTATTTCGAAGAAACATATTAACAAATAAAAGATTATTGCTATTAATATCTATTGTTAAAATATTTAATTAATAGAATAAAACTATTAAAGAAAACTTAAGTAATATAAAATTTCGATGTTCACTATCTGTAGGTAATGAATATCGATGAGCCGTACGTGATCGAGGACCTATTTTTTGATTTTTTTCATGAAGTAGATTTATTCGTTGATCATGTTTATGAGTATGTTGAGAAGCACTTTCTCGTGTACGATTAGATAAAAGATGTATTCGTTTTTTTTGTGTACTAAAATCTAATAAAATAAAATATGTCGCTGTCATAGAAACATATGGTTTCTAAGAAAAAGATCGAAATTTCTTTTAAAGGACGGAGGTGGATATGCTAGCAAAAATGACCTTAATAAAAAATGAAAAGAAAACTTCACTTATCATGTATGTATACATAAAAATCTATGAGATTTAGACATCGATATTATTGTATCACTAGCTGCTATATCCTTTTCTCTACTATTCGAATAGACTCCGACATTATTTTCCGCCCATAAGTAGCTCTTATAATGACCTACAAAATGATAAAATAACAAAGGTTCAAATTCCTTGCCTAATATCTTTTCAATGAGTCACGATGACATTATAATGACATTTGTATATTCAATATATCAAGAATTCACATATAGTATGACTTCGGTCTCTCTCATTAGAGTATACTACCTACTATTCGTTATCATGAATTAATATTTCTACGATCACAACTAACGCAACATAATTAATATTTAACAATATACATGAAACGTGAACCAATAAATACTATCGATTGATCTAAGATGATTGAGTTTCCTATTCTAATATATCTTACCTACTTACGTTATATATGATCATGAATCGTCACTAATGTAAAAAGAGTTTTCACTGTACAACACGATATTTAGATTAGTCGTGCTAGGAAAAATCCTATTAGTATTTAGAATGTTCATTATTTATATTTTCATCTATTCATATGACAAGTTTCAATACAGAAAAATTGGAATTAGATTACTCTAAAATTAGAAAGTGTTGCCATGATGTCATGATATTCGAAACGACTTACATATACTAGATTGTTACAACTGAGCTCGTATAATAATAATATAATATATTGAGCAAGCATTAGTCTGTGTAAGAGCCACTTATATAGAAAGAAAATGACGTCGGAGTCTATTCGAATAGTAGAGAAAAGGATATAGCATCTAGTGATACAATAATATCGATGTTTAAATCTGATAGATTTTTATGCATACATTTAATTTGATATAAAATAGTACTTACTATAATTGATTTGGTGGTACAATACTTTAGTCGCAAATGATTCTCAGTAGGGGAAAATATTGTACTAACCAAGACTATTATACTGGTAAATATAGAAAACAATTACCTTTGTAAACATATATAATAAGTGAAGTTTTCTTTTCATTTTTTATTAAGGCAATTTTTGCTAACATATCCACCCTTATCCTTTAAAAGAAATTTTTATCTTTTTCTTAGAAACCATATGATTATATGACAGCGACATATTTTATTTTATTAGATCTTAATACGCGAAAAAAATGAATACGTCTTTTATCTAATCGTATACAAGAAAGTGCTTCTCACCATACTCATAAACATGATCAACAAATAAATCTACTTCATGAAAAAAATCAAGAAATAAGTCCTCGATCACGTACGACTCATCGACATTCACCATCAACTAATCTTCTTCTTATATTTTAACAAGATATAACAGATTTATTACCTACAAATAATGAACATCGAAATAAGATTATTTTATTCTTGATATGAATATTATTACATCTAAAAATTACATTTTCTTCTATTTATAAAATTCTTTTTTGCTACTAAACAAAAATAAAATATGACCTTTCTATAAGTGTGTATACAAGGTTATATGTGAGAAGATTTCGAGTAGAAAAGATAATTGTTGTTCTTCTTTTAATATTGACATCGACTCTTGTTATCATCTTCTCATTGAATTCTTACAATGATAAAAGAAAAAAAAAAGAAGTATTTTATAAAAAAAAAAATAATCAGGAAAAAAACTCATATTAGTATTACCAAAATTTTATTCAAACTACAAACTTGAAAATTCATATTATGGGAAATAAATGTCATCGATTCTACACTTTATTCTCAAAGAATTCTTCAAAATCATTACCTTCACTAGTATCACAGAAACCATATAGTTTAACACTAGCGAATGAAGAGTTAAATCCAACTGTTCAACCCATTCAATCAGAATCGTCAAATAAATTATTGCAATATCGTAAATCTTCAATAATCGAAGATTATATCGTAATATATTTAAGTTCAAATATCAATAAGGATCAAAAGTCTATAAAACAAGTTCAAACTATGTTTAATTCATTTCGATTATTTAATGATATTGATGAATTTTTTGATTTTATAATTCCAATTAAAGATCAAAATCTTTTCTTAATTGTATCTGATGTATTTGCACAAAAGCTTGTTCCATTTATTCATGAAACGTCTAATTTTATTGCAATCTATATTATGTCTTCTGAAAATTTACAAGATACACAATGGATAAAACAATATCGAAAAATTAAAGGTATATTTACTCATATTCAACCAGTATGTGAACGACTTAAACGTAAAATTTATTTATCATTAGATGATATTATACCAATTGAAATTGTTAGTTCATCATCAATAATTATTCAATATTTACTTAAACAAATTCTTCTTGAAGAAATTAATTATAATGAAAAATCTAAACAAGATTTTATTGATTTTGCTCGTAAACAATATCCAAATGAATTGGAAATAATTAATGAATTTGAAGAAGATTATACTCCTTCAACAGCAATTCGATGGTATACAAGAAAAAATTTTCTTTATATTGCAATAAATGAAACATTTCGTACACAAAATCTTTCAACTCTTATTAAAATGGGTTTTATAATTCAAGATATTCATAAACAAATCAATGAATTATATATTGAAAATGATCAACAAGATCCAATAATTGTTTATCGAGGACAAGGAATATTAGAAAATGAATTAGAAATATTAAAAAATAATCAAAATGGTTTGCTTTCATTTAATAATTTTCTTTGGACAAATACTAATCGAAAAATTTCATTAAGTTTTGCACATGCAGCAAGAAATAATCCTGATTTATGTGGAATTTTATTTCGAATTAAAATAAATTCATTAATAAAATATATTTCATTAGATAATTTAAGTTATTATTTAAATTCTGAAAGTGAAATTTTATTTTCTATTTATTCATTATTTCGTATTGATAAAATCAAACAAATTGAAGAGAAAGTTTGGGAAATTAATTTAATATTAATTAATAATAATAATCCAATATTAAAAGATAATCTTCAATCAATTGAAAATATTCAAGGACAAACTGCATGGGAAAAATTAGGTTTTTATTTAATTCAAATAAAACAAAAAGATAAAGCTGAAGATTTATATAAAGCATTATTAGAAACAAAATCATTTAAAAATTCAAAACAATTGGCTTTATTAAATAAACAACTTGGTTTTGTTTATTTTAAAAAGAAAAATTCATCAAATTCACTTTTACATTATGAAAAATCTTTAAAATATTATTTAAAATTTTTATCAGAAGATGATTCAGAACTATTACCAATATATATTAATATAGGTATACTTCTTCAGCAACAAAATAATTTAATTGCAGCAATGAAAATATTAAAACGTGCATTAAATATAGCATTACGTACACCAAAAATTGATCATTTACAAATATCGACTATTTATCATCATATTGCAGAAATATATGATGAACAAGGAATATTTGTTGATGCTATACAAAATTATCAATCAGCTTTAGAAAATGAACTTCGTCATTTTCCACTTCAACATTTATTAATAGCTAATACTTATATTAAAATTGGTGAAATTTTTTATCGTATGGAAGATTTTACAACATCATTTTCTTATTTTGATAAAGCTCTTAATATTCAAAAAAAATTTCTTTTACCAAATCATTCACTATTAGGAGTAACAAATTATAATATTGCTCTTGTATTAGATGGTTTAGATCAACATAAAGAAGCTATTGAATATGCATCAAGAGCTCTTAATATTGCTCGACATTCACATGGACCTAAACATGATGATGTACATTTATATGAAGAATATCTTCGTGAATTACGACGAAAAACATTAATTGGTGTCATACCGAATGGTGCTGTTTATGAATAAATATATATATTTTTTTGTCAATTATTTCGTTTGAAATTTTCTTTCAAAGTGAAGGTTGAAAGTTTTCTAATTTTTCATTGTTTAAAATTAAATTAAAATTGCATATGCAATATTTTCTATGTGTGATATATATACATATGATTTTAGTTTTGAATTCTGAATTTGTTTGTTCAAACATTGAAATAATTATTCTGTAATATGAGGATTTTTGTAAATATTCTTCATTAATTATATGGGTATTAAACTTAGGTTAAATTTTATCAAAATAGTATTTTCTATTCTTGATGAACGACGAAGCATTTATATATATATATAATTCTAACGAACAGGAATGGTAAAAACAATAGTAAATTTATTTATTTTAAACAAAGCATCGGTTCTTAATAGAGAAATTATCAAAAACCGATAATTGTTACTTTACTATGAATTTTTTCGAGAAAATTCTTATCTTGTGTTTACAAGACGTCATAAAATAGTGAATAAAGGAAAAATATGGTGTGATTGTAATAACGAAGATACATAGCAACATAGACAATAATATACTCATTCTGATATATTTCCATAGTTAGATAAATCAAAACATACTAAATATTGCTTTTTGTTGATATTCCTTTGGTTTCAGCTACGATTTTTTGTTCAATTTGTGCAACTTGTATTTTAGATAGATCGTTTTATAGTAAAACCTCTACATAGTGAATACTATTGGAATTGTTTCAAAAGTATTGACTAATCTACTTTATGTATAGAGTGATCAAGAGGATTAATTCGATAACTACTTATTTTACGTACAATTCATTTCAATTATATCAAAGTACAAAACTGATTCTTTCATCCTTTGAAAATTATTTATTCATTCTTTATTTAAAAAAACTATCTATCATCGTCTGCTTGAAACTTATCTAAACGATATTGAGTTGTGTGAACTGTGAATAGATATAGAAGTTATCTAAGTTGAAATCGAAAAGATCAAAACATACGTTCAAATAGGAGGTGATGATTAATAGAGAATTCTGCTGTATGTCCCTATTCGCATAATATGGCTGCAGATTTATTATACATCGCCTATCAATTTTAAATGAATCTGTGCATGCAATATATTGAAAAACTGATAATTCAGACACTAGAATTTTCGCTTACCTACATTATGATTATATCAAGTTTATTTTCAACTTACAATGTAAAAGTTGAATGATGTGCAATATAATCTATAAGAATTATAGTTGTTTTTATTGAAAAATTTATTTTTGTGACATAATTATTAAAAAATTTGAGATGATATTTTTTTTATAAAATCGCTTAGATTTTACCAATAATTCAAATAATAATGTAATAATCAATCAAGTTACGAAATGACTCGCATTACTTTGATTAGTTTATGTCAATGTCATTCTTCCAACTTATATCTATTAAGGTGAGGGAGGACATACATTGATAGGAAATGAATTGTTGGTATAATATGTGATCATGAGATACTTATTGAATATGTGACAAATAATAGTGTCTACGTGTGTAATATCAAATATGATCAATTAGGTAGAAGTGTATGAGTTGAGCAGATAAATCTGCTGAGAACAAAGGAACGAAAAGAAAGAAAATGCTAATAGAAAAGTTTTATAGTTCAATCATTGAAATAAAAGTCAAATTATTTTTTAAGAACACAACAAAAATATTTATTTTTTCCAATTAATGATTGAGAAAATAATTTTTCGTTATATATCAGCGAGATTATCTTTTTACTGTTCGCCGAACTCCCTTATTTTCAATATAATGAAAGAAAATATCCTGTATTTTCTATTTTTAATATTTATTCATAGGTATTGTATTCTGAATTGATAAATTCGATCTCTTCACATTAATGGCAGCATGTCAATTGTCGAAGATAGGTTTAAATATTATGAACTTAATACTATTCCCTTCTAGACGTATTCCTACATCTATGTAGACTACTCAATACATGTCCGAATTATCTATGTTAAAATAATGAAAAGAAATGATTCAACGGATTAAGAGCCAGTAGATTTATTGATCTAATTGAACTATAACTAGATTTTACCGTTGGTTTCCTATTCATTTTGAAAATAAAACTTGATATATTATTTATAATTATATTTATTCTCGAGGAAAATCATTATTAATATAACTTACATAATAAAAAATGACTTACTATGTACCATACCCTCAAGACTTAGTTATAATATATCTACCAGGATTGATGTAAATTGAGATATTTCTTCTTTATCATAACTAAAATAAAACTTCATTTTTTGTTTTTATATGAAATGACTTGTTATTGTAGAGGTTTTTGTCATTTGTTTTTACAGATAAACGTAGGAATCTTGTGTGGAATGAATAGACTAATCATTACTAAAATTATAGAAGTTTGATGTATTTATTCTATTATCAATTAAAGTATAAATCTTAACGAAAACGTAATAATAAGAAATGATTTTATCTTGAAATTTTTTCCAAGAATAGTTACTATTATTGATGATATTTAAATAAAACTTTATTACATAATGTAGTAATTACCGCCATCATATGATTGGTAAAATTTACTAGTACTGATTGTAATAAACCAATAAAATGATGACTAAAGTGCATCATCGATGCACTTATTCATACTCATATTCATTCTATCAGTCTGTACCAGCTAATATGGGTATTTATGGATCATTTTTTATTGGTTGAGAATATACAATTATCTGTTAAAATATTTTAATTTATTATATGTATTCGTTTCTATCTTTGGCACAAACAATATACTTTCATTCCGTATTCTTATACAAACAGTAAAAGATTTCAATAATATTGTTTCTTATGGAATATACTATGATATTTTAGACGATAAATATGCCAACAGAATCTTTACGTAACAGTGAATCAACTGTAAAACGTAAATTAAAAAATAAACTACCAAAACGATTACGTCGTAAAAATAAACCAAATGATATTAATACTGAAGAGAATAGAACAAATAATATTCCAATAACGGGTAATACTCAATTTATACTTGTTAAACTACAATATAAGATGTGAAAAGCATAATGTTTTTTATTATTCAGAACATATATCACCTGTAAAACATCAAAATTTCCAAGAAATGACTCCATTTTTATTAAATACTTCATCATATAATACAGATAATAATACAGATGCTACATCAATGGATGAAACATCGGTAAAGATTTTTTTATTTATTTCAAAAAAAAGCTTTTTTAATTTTTTATTTTAAAGATACATTATTGGAAATATTGTACGAAAAAAGCAGTAAATATTCTTGGAAAACAAGCATCTAATCGACGAAAATTACTAATTGAAAGACAGTAAATTATATGAAAATATTAATATTTCTTTTATTTCAAAATAAATTTTAGTCAAGAACGTATTCATAGTATACAATATTTACTTTATCAACGTGAACAAATTGAAATATTAACTGATAAAAATAATTCAGTAAGAAATTGATAAAATATTATTATCTAATTCAAAAGTTCATTATATATTTGTATTAATTTAATCTTCATACAGTTTTTGAATAGTTAGTTTAGTTAATCTATTATTATTTGACATATACTTGAAGGCACAATTATTTCGTTTTTTTTTTGTATTACGTATTATTAATATTTTTCAAATTTAAATAATTTATTTAATATTTTTATTAAGATATCTGAATCATGTGATTCTTTACGTAAAGAATTATGTACAAAAGAGGAAAATTTAAAAATTTTTGAAGAAAAACTTCATGATCATGATGATATTATTCGTGATAATGAATTTTTACGTGTTCAATTAAAATTAATCGAACAAAAATTTGAACGTTTTACTATTGAATATAGTAAAAAAATAGAAGAAAATCGTCAACATGAACATGAATATAATGAACAAATTCAATCATTTATTGATGAAATTGAACGAATAAAACGTGATCTTGTCTTAGAAGAATATAGAAAACAAGAAGCTGAAAGAAAAGTACGTTATTATGATGAACAATTAAAAATTGAACAAAATTTAAATAAAAAAATTCATCATGATTTAATTCATTTAAAACAAGAACTTAAATCAATTCATATGAGATATGATTCATTACAAATTGAAATGCTTGCTATGCATAAAGCAAATAATAATA
>JAJEKB010021798.1:7335-19694 GCA_022393335.1 Macrotrachela quadricornifera | reverse complement strand
ATGTAGAGAAATTGGTTATTATATTATGATATCTTTCCTTTCAAAAGCTGATCTCTAGTCTATTATTTATTATTAAATAATATCATTATATTGTTCAATATAATAGCCAAATGCTATCGAATATGTATAGTGAGCTGGTCCGGCAGATGTGGAAGGTATCTCGGGGTAAGGGTCATTCACTTTTACCCTCTCAATTAAATATTACAATATCTGCAACATATTAATGAGTTCTTTTTTTGATACAAAATTAGTCTTATGAACAACACTAACACTAATAATTCATTTATTAAATATTAAAATTTAGTCATATACATACATTAATTGATATTATTGTATTAATGTAACATTAAATCGTACAATATTAATTAGTATAACAGCTAGCTAAATAATTTTTTACACAACATCGATCAATACAATATCAAAAGACAGGGGTGGCGCGACCGAATAGTGTCGGCGGTGTGACATCCCTCTCTCAATAATTTGAAATTTTTATTAGTTTTAGTAATTAAAAGGTCAAAAAGAAACATATAATAGGAATTTTCGAACTCTTTTCTAAAAAAAATGCAGGATTAAATGAAATTCTTATCAAACAATCTTAAAATTAAAATCAAATTTTTTTCGCTTTGATGAATAGTATCAGTTGCGTAAACATGATCAGACTTTTAAGACTTATAAGTCAACTCTAAGGAATTTTGATTAATGATAATTTCTATAAAGCATCATTTTGAGCAGCAATCGTTAGCATGAACGCTTTCAGTATAAAAACTATTCAGAAAACTTTTATTCTCAAAAAGCTACACAATAAAATCAAATTGTTTCTTTAATTTTATTAGATATTGTTTACTCGAAAAGACTCGTTACAATATAATAACTAAAAAATAAACACTCAGCTTCTTAAAAAAACTACATCTATCTTCCACTTTTAATTAACTCGAAGCATCTCTGTGTCTCTCTTCCTTTTTTAACATACGCTTCTTTAGACGATAATATACAGTTTATCACAAAAATTTAAGTGAAATTGATTTTTTAGTATTTTTTATATTATGAGATATAGGTTTGATTGAAATGCTTATACAGATAGTATAAGAGTTTAGCTACATTACCTATTAAAAAGTAACACTATCCATTTATATCGGTTTTTTATAATTAAGATAACTTCGTACTATGCAAAAGCAGATTCTATCGTGCTTGAGTAGCTGAGAAATTTAATCTTTGTTTTACAATAAATTTTCTTATCTAAAATGTGCTAATGATTATGGTCGTTTAAAGATAATTTCTCTCATCCTTGTCAATCTGTGCATACTGATGTTGTCTCATTTTCGATTCATTTCTTTATTGTTAGGTCTTGTACACAGTAGACGAATTAAAATTGAATTAAGTAACGTGTTTGATCTATTCTGATTTCAATCATCTTTTTTAGACAATTTATTCGTCAATTCCGTTTTAATTCGTCTAGTGCGTATAAGGCCTTAGTATGTTTCCCCTGTTAATGATTTACCTTTTCTCTCTTCTCACCGATGTATAAAAGGAGACGATATTAACGCAAATAAAGTTGAGTTGATAGATAGTATTTGAATATTATTGAAGAATTGTAGAGCATTATCGACAAACAATTAGCATTAAAATCAATTAATACTAAAGAAGAATGGGATGGAATAATCATTACATTGTATCAAGTATTAGTAGATAGAATGCCTGAACGTATTAAAAAATGTCTGAAAGCAAAACGAGATCATTTTATATGAGATTTTCTTTTCATATTTGCGAAATATTCTTTGTGCCCTTTTTGATTAAATTGATGAAAGAAGAGAAAAACAAAAAATTTAAATTTCAAAATTTGATGGACTACTAAAAAATGACCTTCCTTTGCTTTTATATTCAATTTTGAATCTTTTACGTTAGGATTATAAAGAATCGAATTTTTCAGTTATTCTCATTAAAATCAGGTTTTAAAAGTGAAGATCGATCCTAGGAAAAAATCTTTTTTTTATAATCTAGTAGAACGTGAAATGCTCTATTAATTGATATAATTTTGTTTTATTTTAGTACAAGTCTCTTGCTTAGATAATGCGAAATACTGAAATATGCTAGAATCTGCTTTTGCATAGTACGAAATTATTTTAATTATAAAAAACCTATATAAATGGATAGAGTGTTACTTTTTAATTAGCTAAACTCTCATACTATCTATGTAAGCATTTCAATCAAACCTATACCTCATAATATTAAAAAAAAAACTGAAAAATTAATTTCACTTAAATTTTTGTCGTAGACTGTATATAGATTACATTTTCAAGTTTTGCTGATAGATAATTCAATACAACATTCAATATTATTGAATAATTAGTAATAAGAGTAATAGAAACACAATTCGTTGCATTTTCTATTGAAAACATTTGTTTTTTTTTCTCTTAAAAAAAACGTTCTAATGATAAAGATCTGCGTAAATATTTTATAGATGAATTTATTATTTTTAAAAATATTTGATTACAAAAGAAAAACTTTAAATATACAATTTATACCATTAAAATCTATTAAACCTCTAATTTAGATTAGAAATTTAATAAATTAATTCTATCGCGTTATTCTTGTTCTAAAGTTACTGTTAAAAGTTTCTTCTATATATAATTATATACAGTAATAAAATTCATATATTTGCTTTTTGAATTAGAGATAAGTGAACATATTATTTGTTTGAGATGTCGATTGATTTGTTTCGTCTTGTTTTCTAATAGAAAGACTAGGAGAAATCCCCCATTGCATTGTATATCGTCTTACAATTTCTCGTTGTCGATATAAAACATTATATATACGATTATATTGACCAGACGATAAAAGATCTTGTATAGAAGTTATCCAACTACCAAATTGTTCATCAGTTATTGATGCAAAACGATTTACTGTTTTTCTTATTAATGTACGATCTGCTATTGGAAGTTTACCAAGATACAATTCAAATTTTCTTGATGCAACTATTGGATCAAATGTAACAACTGAAAGATGTTTACTATGAACTTTACTAGCTACTATACTTATAATATTAAGTTTTCCCATACCAAAACATGATGAATGATCAATAAGATGTATCTTGAATTTAGCATTTTTATCTTTAATAGAAGTTGTTTTTGGTATTGTAATTAATATATTTTGTTGATTACGATCGACATTTTGTATTATATGATCAAATATATCCATACATTGCATTGCTGGATCAGTCATTAGAATTTTTCTTGTATGTCTTGGTAATTGCATAAGTGTAAGAGTTTTTTCATCTTCACGAGCAACATCATTATGTAATGTAACTAATTTATTTTGATAAATTGAAACTTGTACTTGATTAACAGGTAAACCAAGAAAGATTCCTAATGCATAAGTTAACCATTCATTAGCAGCACATAATGGATGATCTTGTATTTTAATTAAAACTCGTTGACCTTGAGGATCACGCATCCATATAGATGGACTAGTAAAACCTCGATCAGCATTTTTACCTTCAACTATCCAATCTGATGTAATTTCAACATATACTGGTTTTAATGAATTATTTGTATTTTGTTCTTGATTAGTTGATGCCTGTTTTACAGCTTGTGAAACAGCATTATTAATATGTATATCTTGTGCACATACATCGACAGCATGCAGCATACCTTGAACTGCTAATTTAAAAGGACCTCGTAACCAACGAACAACGTTATTTGATAGACGTACTTTTCGCTTACTTCTTACTGTTGTACCAGAATCGGTAATTTCGATCGTTTCTTCTTCTTCTTTAACTTCTTCAGAAAAATCAAGTTCATTTTGATCTATATCTAAGATTGCTGGACTCATTTGTTTGATGAGTAAATGAGACAATGTTGCATAATCATCTTCTTGCTCTGTTCGATTATTTTTTAAATTATTAATCATAATATGTATAGGACATTTTCTTCTTCGTGACATAAGATTTGATGTTGAAAATTGTTGTATCACTTCCGATTGATCATTTTCATCATGAATATTTTCTTCTTCTGATGATGCTCCATTTTGACTATAAGTAATTATATCTTCTAATTTAGAATTTAATTTTTCAATATCTTTTTTTAAATTTTCAAAACAGTTTTTATAATAAACATTTTGAATAGGTACTAATCTACTAGTTACTGATGATAATTGTCTTTTTAAAGTATGTTTATCATCATTAATTTGATCTTCTAATTGCTCTTGTATCATATTTACTGTTTTTTCAACTTCATTTGTTTCCATTCCAAGTTGATAAATTGGTTTTATTAATTCTAATATAGTATTTGATGGTAATTGTGATAAGGATGTTTCTTTTTTTTCTTTCCATACATTAAATGTATGTTGTATATATTCAAAATTTTCTTGAAGACTTTTTTCATGTTCAGAAGATTCAATTGTTGATTCATTAATTGAATTTGACGGAATCATTTTTAGAAGAATATAAACAATTTTTATTAAATACTAAAATTGATAAAAATATTCTTATTAATTAAATTATCAAATATGGAATGTGATGTTTTTTTTCCTTATAAAACCGAAAATATTTTGATTGATTATTATTCTCAATTCATATTTTCTCTAAAGAAGTTAAATTTTGCAACGAGATAGTTCTTTATATCAGATATTATGCTTCTTATTAACTATAAAATGTAAGATATGTATTCTTCACTTTTTTTATAATGTAAATCAATTAAATATACGGCAGTACTATTAAATCTCCCTCGAAAAATGATCATTAATAAATACTTGATTAGAAAATCTCGAATAAAATGAAAAATGTTTATTTAATCAATAATTGATCTAGATAGATATTTCATCAATATTAATATCATCGATACAAATACGCACATACCGAATTTGACGTCATCTATACATAAATATATCGTCGCTCATGCGTCAGTCGTTATATGCACGAATCATCAATTTGATGTTATTTATACAAACATGCACATTATCTATTCAATATTAAGTATTGAAATACATGTATCCCTAATATGTCGTCATTCATACAAACGCAAATATACTTTTTTACATTTGATTTTTCTTTAATTCTCAAAGTTTTAACCTGGAGAATACACAAAAGAAATGGGTGTTTTCTTTTATCAATGAATAAAACACTGAAGTGACTCATTCAAACACACAATAAAGGTGTTTTTTTGCGTATATAATTTAGTTCAAGTTTAGTTAGTGTATATTTTATTTTAAGGTTATTTAGTTTGAAATTTATTTAAGATGATATGTTATATAATTTATTGAATATTGTAGAACATAAAAATTGAAATTAAATTCTTATGTAATTTATAAATTTCTTTTAGATTAAAATTAATTTATTAAGAAAAATAATTGAAAAGATTTAATAAATGTAAAATGGATAAAAAAGATGCTGAAATTCGTAAAGAATATGATGCACAATTTGATGATGTTCAAGAACAATTTGGTTCAAGAAATTTGTTAATTGTTCCCTTATTAATATTAAGTAGTGTATTAACATCATATATTGTAAATAATCCGTATGGTAGTTATATTCCATTAATGTTAATAGGAACATATGAATGGTATAGATTTTTCCCACGAAAAATTCGTTCATATTATGGTTTAATTAGATTATTATTATATATATTAATTGTTGGTTTATGGAATGTATTTATATTTAAAATAATTATTGAAAGTATTTTTTATTTATTCGGTTATCATTATTCATCAATAGGAAAAATTCAACATTTATTTCCATATGCATTAATATTTACTATGTTTGTTCGAAGTAAACATGATATGGATTTAGATGATAAAAGACGTTATATAATACATTTATTATATGATATACCATCATTTCTATTAGTTATAATATTTAAATTATTAAATCATCCATTAAATTCATTATATAGTGAAATAACAGAACATTGTTATTTAGGTTGTTTACCTGTTGCTAAAGATGTTAAAATATTAAATGGTATTGGAATAAAATATGTTGTAAATACATGTGCTGAATATAAAGGACCATGTCGAACATATGAAAAATATAATATAAAACAATTACATTTACCAACAGTTGATACAACAGCACCATCATTAAAAACAATAGAAAAAGCAATTGAATTTATGAACGAAGCATATGTTAAGAATAAAAAAATTTTTGTTCATTGTAAAGGTGGAATGGGAAGAAGTGCGACGATTGTTTTATGTCATTTAATTGCTAATGAAAATATGTTACCAGGAGATGCTTTAAAATTAATTAAAGAAAAAAGACCTGAAGTTTCAACTAGTATTGCTACTTATACATCTGTTAAAATATTTTTCAATTCATTAAATAATAAAAAAACATAAGAAATATTCTATTATGTTTTTTAGAGTTATTATCAATCTGGTCTTTGTACTAAAATCTATTTGATTCATAATGAACAATGATACAGTAAAGATAAAGAGAAGCTGATATGTTCTGTTTAAATTGATACAAATAAGAATATGCTTATTGAGAAAAGAAAATATTCTTTATGAGTTTTAAATAATGAAAATCTTAGAAATTTTTTACGACTAAGCTTTTTGCTGTATTGAAAATTTTATATATATATATACGTTACACATACAATACAGTATTTAACTCGTCCTCCTTTCAACCAAAAGAAAAGAAGTAGACATTTTGTTTTTCTCGATGCACTCAAATAACTTAGGATTATTTTTCCTTTGTATACGAAGTATGTCCTTGTTTAAAAGATATATTTTGAAGAAGAACGAGAGAGGCTATGATGGACATTTTCAATCAAGATTTTGTAGCTAAAGTTCAGGTTGAATGCGACATCTTCTTGATTTTTAAGAGAGAAAGTAAACTTAATACCATCTTCTCAACTTATCGAGTTTTGTCTAGTATAAAAACTTCTAGTCCATCGATCAAGTCATTACTAAGATAGTACGAAAATTAGATAATAGTGTTATTTGTGCTGGAAGTTTGACAGACTAAAAGTTTCAGAAGAATCTATTCATGTGTTTTGTTAATATGGTTCGAGAAAATGCCAATGTGGAGTGACTAATTTTTTTTCTCATTCTACTGTATCTTGTCATATGATGTTTTCCTATATAATAACAAGTAGCGCTCATCCTACGAATTCGCTGACCCTTTTCTGAAAGAAAATTTAGTGTGATTATCATTCAAAATAATTTTCATTTGGATTATCGTATATGTCGATCCCCTTAATTACATGAAAGCTACGAAAAGAACATCGACTCTAGCGATGATCGTTTTATAGAAATATTCCTATATAGATTCATATATAAATGACAAGAATCTCAATTTTAAGTTCTTTGTCTTCAATTGAGATTGATCAAGTCTAATACAGATATTTGACCATATTCAATGGTTCGAAACGTCATATTTTCTAATCCTAAACTCTGACTTGTTTGAACAAAACGGAGAAACAAACATTCATGTCTTTTTAAGCGGAATATTTATTGCTATATGATTACTTCTTTAAGAAAACGAAATTAGACACGGTTCAGATGTTTCAGTTTGTTCATCAAGTTGAATAGCATGACCAGGTGTCGATCACTTCAAGCCACAATTCCATGTAAAAAAAATCTTTTTTCAAACTAGAGAATTTCGGACAGCTTCTTAAAGTTTTAGGACGACACAACTGCATATCTATTTCCACTTCCGCTACAATAAGCAAATAACGCTATGTTAGTATTCATAAGTCCTTTACTGGATATGCTCTGTTACATAAAATATCTAATAAAGATATATTTTTCCACGAGAATCGATTTTTTGGAGAATATATTAAGGTACCTCAAATATCACCAACTGCACTTATGATAAACTTTTTAAATCAACAACTAGTCGTTCTTCGGCCTCTCTCCGGTCGGCCACTCACGACTAGCTGTTTCCATGTACGGTTTATTTTTCTGTCTGTCATCCTGTCACATTAAGATTCTCATGTGCACAAAAATAGCTTACTCATAACATATCGATACGCAATCGCAAAACTTTCAATACTCACAAAACCTCGTGTAGTTTTCATCAGTTTTTAACCCTTTCGGGACCGAATGATTTTTTCGAAATGTTTGAAGCAGGAAACGTCACCGTCCGATTAGGTAAAACATCTGTTAACCACTTGAAAAACATGTTTGATACAGCCAGCGTGAAAGGGCGTGTTTTTCTGCATTGTTTTTCACACTTGGTATAGTATTTTATGAAAATTGTCCTAGTATAAATGGGAAACCTTTAAAAGATCCGATGTCGATTCAGAGAGGATGGAGTCACTATACAATATTCATGAAATATATGATGCACTCTAACTTGTCGTGATGGTTAATCGTGTGGTTAGATGCAGTTGCCTTTCCTCTACAAAATCCCGTAAAGCAATTCATATCTATCACATCTATCTATAAAAATCATGGGCACCACAAAATTTCACAAAAGCGAATTTTGTTAAAATTCAAATTTTTGGCTCTTCGCAGTTAATTATCCTTGCAAAGGTCATTTAGTACCCATTAAAAGTTTGTGAAAAATTTCATCTCGCCTCACTCTACAAAGTTTACCAAGTGAAAAGAAAATTAAAATTGTCATAGCGTCTTCTTTAAACCTTTCGGGATAGGTGGTACAACCCTTGCACCACAGTCCTAAAAGGGTTAATTTCTTTGTCATTTTTACAAAATGATATTTTGCCGGATTCGTAATGAAACAAGATTCATTCGATTCTTTGGAAAATCTACTTAAATTACTTGAGACTTATTTCAAAACTATGCTTTGAAATAGCGTTCTAAGTGAACTTCTAGTCATTTCCATAGTCCACACCGTTATATCCTTCAATATTAGTTTATGTTTGAACCGAATGGATGCATCTCGTTTGAATTGCTCTCAAAAACTTACTGGACGTTTGTTAATACACTCACTAAGGAACTAAAAAAACCAAACTATTCAAAAACTGCTATCAATAGAGTCCATCACATTGAAGCCTAGGAAAAATCTTCACTTATTTTGAATGTTATTTTAAGGTTGATGTCTATGGAGACACAACAACAGGACATCAAACGGTCACTTCTTTTTTCTACATACTTCTGTTTAAATCTCATTCAAAACTCTGACATTTAGTAATGTACAAAGAAAAATGTTTCTGTTCTACTCAATGTTGAACATAGATTCATAACCCTCGATTATTTTTAATTCAAGCTCAAAATAACAAGAAGTTCATTAAAAAAGTTTTTATTTACTGCGAATTCGGTTTTTCTGTACTTGATAATGATTAGTCAAGTTTTATCAGAAACTATGATTCATTTATTTATTGTTAATAAGTAACTAACAATATTGAAAAACTAACCTCAGATTTGGGTTCCCTATAGCCAATTATCTTTGATGACTTTTTACTGGAGACAGTTCATGTTATTTACTATTACTTATTTGGTAAAACTCATTCAGTCCTGGTTTACCGATTTTCGGTTATGTTGAACCACACTTTTTTAGCATATAACAAAACAAACTGAATTGCTTATTTACTTATTATTAACCTCAAATTTGACTCGAGACTCGAATTCTATACTTTCGACAACCCTTCGTAGAGTTTTCTTATTGAACATCACAAGTTTTAAATGTTCATTTAGGTGACACAATTTTCCGATTGAGGTAAATACACACACATACTGATAAACTTTAGAAACAAACATACCTATAAAACTAAAAACTTATTTTATCTTACGCTATCTCTCCTTCAATACAAGAGACAAATCATTATTTCGTGAAAGTCTTTTCTTAGAAAAAAATTACTTCAAAAAAATTCATAAAACTAATAGCGTCATTTGATTCCCCAACACATAAACCTTTTGGTCAAACTTTATCAAAAATCATGATTTTTTTTGCAAAATTTTAAAAAACTAATAGTACCATTCGATTCCCCGACCCCAAAAATCCTTTAGGAACATTTTTAGTAGCTATCACATTCTAGTATTATCGATATAATCGTTGCTAATTTCTGATTGGTTAGGACAGACAGACAAACTTTATGGAATTTTACGGCCGTATAACCCTTTCTTTCAGAAAAGGGAACAATACACTTGTGATTGATTATGGCATATAGAATAAATAATTCAACATGAAGGTGCAACTATATATTAACTTAGAGTTAGTAGACAATCTACTATGCAATACAGTTGAATCAATAAGTCTTCTTCTAGCGTATTAAAAAACACGATTGCTTAGCAGACAAATGAGTTGTATCTTTCGCTTACCTAACAAGTTTTCTAAATTAGATTGAAATATTTGTTATTTTTTTTTTTCATCATCCCTCTACTGAAAGTTCATATAGAATCGATACGCAAACCAAAAATCAACCATAGAGAATGAATGTAGATAACAATTGATAAAGGAGAGCAACACACAGTTTATAACTCAGTATAAAAAAAATTAATACTTCGACTTCCATCATATTAAATAGTGACAATAACGTGCAGTTCAAACATCTATGAGCCAAATATCGTTTTTGCACACAATTAAGTCATTCGTTAATTACGAAAGATAATATTTTCTGTCACAACTGCTTTCAAACAAAGTATGGACAGTTTCTAAAGCATATACAGGATGTTCAGTAAGTCATTTAGAAAAAATTTTATCGTACATCTCTGCTATTTTATTTAACTTTATCGAAGTTTTTTCAAATTGTAAGTGAATACACTGAGTTCTTATTTAGTCGAACGATCTTCAATACTATTATGTAAAATCATCTCCTTGCATTGAAATACAAATGATTTGTTTTCCTTTTCAAATGCAATTCATTGAAAATTTAAGTAAAGTCTCTTATTTCTTATTTTCATATGGTTAAATGGAGCTTCTGTAGTTCTAGAAGAATATGTACATTGAAAACATTTTAAACTTTTTCTTTAAAGCAACATTTACAAAAAAAAACTACTACAGATAGTCGAAGTAACTGAAGAAAAGTGAGACAATGTTTTCCTGGATGTTTGAAAAAAAGCAACATTTTTGTATTTCAATCAAGGGGGAAACAGCTCATCCCAGATTCCAAGATTCTATGAATTCTAAAATGATTATAAGTGATTCCAAGTGATTATAATGATTCCAAAAGATTCTATTGTCTGGAATCACGTGGTTTTTTTATCGAAAATTTCTTTTTCGCTTGGATTTTAATGATTCTATGTGATTCTATACCTACGGAATCAGCTGTTTCCCCCTTGATTTCAATTGAAAATGACGCTTCTGCACACTAATGTCTGAGATCGTTACAAAAAATAAAAATCAGTATATTCATCTATAATTTAAAAAAGAATTTTTTATAAAACTAATGAAATAGCAATATAGGAAAAAACTTTTATTAAATCACGTTCAGGATATCATTTACACTTACTCAAATCTTGTACAACTTATAATAAAATTTTATTCCGTCTAATAAGCACAACAATGGTAATGAAAAGGAAACGTCCTTTATAGAAAATAGTAATTTTCTACTTAATCTTAAAAAACGCAATATTCTACTCAATGGCATTTATTAAACGGATCTCACAAAAAAGAATTAATCCGATTCGTCAAAAAGACTTCCATGTATAAAAACTAAAAAACTATTTAATCTTTTTGTGACAGTGTATTGCGGACATTGCCCTCTTCCTTGTGAACAATCATATTTCTATCGTCAACGATGTGTTGTTTTTGAAAATTTCTTTGATATGGTCTTCTACAGTAGAATTGATGCCATTGGACCAGAGGTCCAATGTGGTGAGTGTCTGTTTAAAATAGTGAGCATATAGATGAATAAGAAGTAGATAGATGTGATTCATATTACTTTGTTTTGATTTAAAGCAGAAGCGAAATATTGTGCTCCTTCAACACAAACTCTATTATACTTGAGGACCAATGTAGTGAGTGTCTGTGTAAAATAGTGAATATATAGGTGAATAAGAAATAGATAAATGTGTTTGATATTACTTCGTTTTGTTTTAAAGAATTCGCTAAATATTGTGCTCCTTGTGCACCAATTCGATTGCACGGGAGGCGTAATGTGGTGAGTGCCTGTGTAAAATAGTGAATGCATAGGTGAATAAGAAGTAGATAAATGTGTTTGATATTACTTTGTTTTGTTCCAAAGCAGCGGCTAAATGTTGTGCTCCGTCATCACCAATTCGATTGTTTCCGAGGTCCAATGTGGTGAGTGTCTGTGTGAAATAGTAAGTGCACAGGTGAATAAGAAATGGAGAGATGTAATGCATATTACTTCGTTTTGTTCCAAAGCGTTGGCTAAATGTTGTGCCCCTTGTGGACCAAGTTGATTACGCTGGAGGATCAATTTGGTGAGTGTCTGTGTGAAACAGTGAATGCATAATTGAATAAGACGAAGATTTATATAATTCATATTACTTCGTTTTGTTTT
>JAJEKB010021797.1:0-34756 GCA_022393335.1 Macrotrachela quadricornifera | reverse complement strand
TATAGGTTTTGATCCATTGACGATATCGCAATTATGATGAAACAAATGAAATACGTAATAAGATATTACTTTCCTTCTTTGCTTATTATAAGGAATGACTGAATGATTGATCGAACAAACAGTGTCTACATAGGACAGAAAATAATCCAGTAAGGCAAACGATATTTGATTTAAAATCATGGACGATAGACAAATGCTTATAATATCTCTTATGCGTATTGTTGTTGCTGTTGTCATGTTTTCTGATCAATTATATATTTACCAAAGATTTATGTCGAAGTGCTGATAATCAATACGTATTCTCCACCAATCACACGTGTTTTAATGAAACTTTTATTGTATCATATTCTGTTTTCAATGGTACGAATATTTCGAGCGTAGTTTCATTTGTTCGCACTGCTAACCTACATTGGGAAACGGAGGTAAATTTAAATTGAAGTTGCACATTTTTGCAAAATATATTATTTTGAGTAGAAACTATTTCAAAATAAACTTTTTGACAGATCGGCACAAAGTATTCCTGTTTCTACCTCAAAAGCAACATACATTTGGTCTGTTTCGATTTTTCCTCATCAGGGCTAGGGTTCATCTTGATGCTAGATGGTTTTATGTTCGGAGTTTGTTTTCCCTTAAGTTGAGTGTTATGGTTATGTACAGACATAGACATACGTCATGATTGCTGTTCCTGGATTTCAAAATTTGTGAAAGTTGTTCAAAGTTTTTGTTGGCGAAAAAAGGCAATAGACTAACGATTAGTTCAAGTCAGGATGCGTTGGAATCTTAAGAACTAGCTTAAAACATGGAAAGGCTAGATTCTTGCAGATATGATGATGAAGATGGACTTGCTTAATCTTCTTCACTCTCAAATGTAATTCAATTGCACTAATGTTCTGTTTATAAACGATATTCCTAAATATTTATAATAACACATAAATGTTTCTCTTATCCAAGCATCTCGCACAAAATGTATGAAAAGATGGTGGCTAACAAATTTTCACTTCGATGAGGTTCGAATGTACATTCTGATAAGACCTAATGAAGAGGATAGAAATAGTTAAGACTGGCTGTGTCACCTAATAAATATCTCAAATATTATCAAAAAGCTTACTTTGAACCAATTTTTGTTTTAAATGTAATAGTGAACGGATCAAGATCTTCATAAAATTCTATTTTTTAAGCATTCAAAAAGTTTAAAATTTTGTCGTTTCTCAGGAAAAGAGCAAACTTGTGCAAGATTCTTATTGAATATGTCAACAATCTAGCATTCGCTCATACGGTTTCTATTTTAGGTACAGTGTATCCTAAAAGTTCTTTCCTAAAAGTTTTTTTGTATATCTTTATTATTATATTTGATCTTATTAACAAACTTTTTTTATAAATTGTAGTTGAGAATATCTAATAGAGAAGTAAATGAAGTAGTTTGTTATTCTTTTTCGGATATAATCTATATGTTAGTAGAGCACTACTATCGAGATACAAAGAAAAGTTTTTTGTTTTTTTTGCAGTTTTTCATTGATTAGTTCCTGTCAAATTTCAACTCGATTTCCCCAGGAAAAGATTTACAAAACCTTTTTACAAAAAACTTTTTAAGAGAAGAATTGTTGAATGGCCGAAAGAGTCTCTCCAACATCTCAATTGAGCAATCAATCGATGTCACAGGACTGAATGACCCATTATCGGCTCAAAAAATCGAAGATATCAATAAAACTTGGGCCAGATAAGTCATGCAACAAGGTATAATTGTGTCACACGTTGTTTCTAATTGCTATTTGTTTGTCCGTTGTTGTTATTGAAGGGTACCAATTATTGGTGTACACCTATTCATTAGTCATTAAAGAAACTCCTTTCTAGCAAAAAAAATTCAACTCTTCAATAGGTAGTGTTTCTTTTAAAGGACTAATAAAAATATATCTTTCTGCACTTAAAGTTAACCATAATTCTTAAGTTGTGAGCTATTTATTGATCTTTAATAAAGATTTGTTGGGTTTCTTTCTTACAAGATAGTCTGGATGATTATCTCATCTTCTACATGCGACAATCGATTTCATATTGCAAATGACTGTATCTGAAAAACAATTGTCTCAGAGTTTATGAAGGTGGGTCGAAAAATCATGCATTCATTCACAAGAAGAAAAATGGCACGTTATATTAGCATTGACATCAATTTCAACCGTTTTTCCATTATAACCAGTGACTTCTAGAAAGACTTTTCTTATATTAGAATAGTTCTTTCGTATACGTACTACACTTTTAAATGTCTGCAGGACTCTTTTAAATTGTTGAAGAATAAAATTACTTAGGTATCTATTGAGAAGTAATAACGTATGTATATGAGCTTCTTGCCTGAAGACATTACAAGTAGAAGAATACCTTACTGCTCTCACAAGAGTCAGAAAAGGAATATTCGTTTTGATATGCCCAGTATGTATACTTATGGAAAAGAGGAATTAGATACGTGTGATGGTTTATGATAAATCTCAGATAGTAATTTGCCTCCTCTATTCTCTAATGTTACAACATATTCTTTTTGCTTATTTTTCGATCGAACGTTTCACAAAGTACATGTAGACATTGGCTATCGTGAAGGTCAGTGGTGAGCCTATTCCGTCTTCTCTTATTTGTTTATAATATGATCCAACTAGATAGAAATAATTATTGTTTCTAACTAATTTCGTAACAGCTAATATTATTTCTTTTTAACATCATTGATTTGTCTTAAATCAGATGCTTCTAATAAGGGTTTTATAGCTGTTACTCCATCTTCTTATGGTATCATTGTATATAGATTAGTAACATTCATCATTATAAATGAGATGACTGATGTCAAATAATTAGCCAACTATCTCTCAATTTGTTTTATCAATTGAACACCATTAGCAATACGTATTAGATTGTCAATTGATCAAAAAGTAGTCTTAATAAAGTATCGAACCAATTTGTCATTGGTATAGTTGGGAATTCAACGAAGAAATACCTCAATGTGAAGCTCAGCTTTATTCTTTAATTTTGGCAAGTCAACATAATATTTTTTAATAAATGAATATTTATTTTTTTTTTTTTGCAATTTATGAATAAATAAATAAACATATAGATATAAGAATAAACAGAACAAAAAAAACAAAGAAACAAAAAACAATAAATAATTTTAAAGAAACAAAAAAAATATTATACGCTCGGCCTTTCGAATGTTTTTCTTTATCAAGCAAGTAAATAAGAAGTGTTTTGATAAGGTAGATTAGTGCTTATATATTCCATATGAAAATAATATGTTTATTATTTCATTAATATTGATAAAATTGATCAGAATGTATGACTAATTGATTATCTTTTCATGAACAAAAATTAACCATATTAGAATGATTATTTTTTTCACTGATTTGCAAACTTAGAACGAATATTCATTTCTTTTAATTAACGCTGTTCTTTCATAAGCATACCATAGATGATTCACAAATTAAAAAATTTTCATTTAAATGATCATTTCGAAAATCTCTATAAAAAATCCATGATTTTGATCGTTTCACAAAGGTCGAGATTATTGTATTCATTGGATTATATTTACATTATTTTCATCGCATGATTTTTATGCTTTGAAGAAAATTATAGTTTAATGCATTATAATGCATTATTTTCAAGCAGTCCTAAATGTAGAGTAATACATCGAGTTTTAATGCATTATTGTTGAATAATGTTCAAATTTTAACTTGCCAATTGATTTATATTATATGAAAAGCTAGACTATTTGCGAGAAAAATAATTTAAACCTTATATAATGAAGTTTTTTTTATTTAATACAAATATATCAGTAGCATTCTTCTAGATGAGAATAGAGAGTGAAATTACAAGATATATTTGCATATTTACAAAAGGCATACATTTTAAGAAGATCATTTGTCTTACTAAAAAATACTGTTTGTCTTTTCGTCAAGTTATCTTGTCCTATGGATCTAGAACTAAGACAGCAGAGAAGCTTGTTAGCTCAATTAATATTATAATAAAATCCTTATCAAATATGTAAAAATTAAAATTATTTATTTTGTACTAGTACAGTTTTGGAAATATATAGCCTCTTAATCTTTTAATGAATTTGACAAAGTACATTAGAAGACAATTAACAATATTTCGAACTATTATTAATATTGCGTCTAATAGTGTAAAAGAATCGATTGTAACAAATACTATTAATTAATATTAATTTCAAGAAATTTATCATGAAAAAGAAGTTTTTTAGTAAGATTTTTTTTCGATATAACAGCTTATATATGAGGAAAAAATCAATAATTGAATATTTGTTTGTTTTTAATTTTGAATATGAATATTTCTCACGAAATATTTCGAACATGACAAAACATCAGTATGATATTTTTTTTTCTCGACAAAAACCAACCTAAACAAGAAACTGATATGTTTTTGGTTAAAAAAGTAAATAGGAAGCACATATATATAAAACAAAATATTAATATGATAGTACAAACATTAAATCTTTTATTATAAAGCTAATATTTATAATAAATATTAGAATTTAAAGTTGCTATATTGGAACATAGTAGAAGGCTCCATGAAATATTAGAGAATACATTAATCATATGTTTATCAAATAAAGACTTTCATTTTCTAAAAACGACTCGCATCCTCCATAGATAGGTATAACGCTATAGCAGTGTTTTAAAAAATAAAATCACCTACTGATGCACTTTTTTTTCATGATATCAAGTTATATATGTTCAATAAGCAGACTTGTGAAATATTCTACCATGATCAATTTTGACATTCACCATAGATTTTATTTTTAATGCATTATAATACATTATTGTGTATTTATCAATGGTGTTATGCACCATGAATTGTTTTTTAATGCATTTTAATGCATTATTATTAAGAGATAAAATCTTGTATCCTTATTTTATTTTATTTTTAATGTATTATAATAGATTATTTTACAACGACCGATTCTGATATTCAACATATGTATGTATTTTATTTTTAATGCATTATAGTGCAATATTACTGAAAAAAAATGTGGTATCCTTATATAAGCTTATTTTCAATGTACTACCATGTATTATTATTATTATTAAAAAGGATTATCTGTTGTTCGCCATGGTTTTTGTTTTTAATGCATTAGTGTAGAATAATACTGTGATATTCAATGTTGACTATTTTTAATCCATTTTAATGCATTATTACTAGTTGATACTGTTATATCTATTATCAGTTATATTAAAATATATTATTATTATTAATTGATATATTATGAAATCGATTATTGATTATATTTTAATGCATTAAAGTGCATTATTGAATCATATTCTTCTATTTAGTATATTGATTATATTTAATGCAAGATTATTAAATGATATTCTAATATTCACTATATTGATCATATTTCAATCAATTATAATGCAATATCAAGTACGATTCGTATCTACACTAATCAATTCTACTGTAATGCATTATAATGCATTGCTCTTTAATTTTTAGACACCCATGTTAGGATATGAGACATTCTTTCTTTCTTTTTTTTCATCTTTTCTTTGTTCTGTCATCACATATAGATGACTCAAACCGCACGTAGGCTTTCGATCTCTCTCTCTTCTCTATGATCATGGATTCTTCCTATCATTCTTTTTTTTCTTCTTTTTCATCTTCTTCACAATGTGCGGGTTTATTCCATCACTTTTCTGGTCATCATCTTTTGTCCTTGTTATCTCCTTCGGATTTTTCCTGATATATGTTATAGCGTGCTTTCTTCCCCATGTCATTGGTATATATAGTGTGTCTTTCTGAATAAAGAGGAGGTTGGTAGCGAACATCCTAACTTACACTAAATTATAAAAAAATGGAATATGAATTTCGGCAGTTGATTGTGACGCACCGAATATTAATTTAATCATGAATAATGTTACGAAAAAACGAAAAAAAGCGGGAAAATCGTTTTTCTATGATTAATTTTGTTTGATTCATGTTTGTGATTAAGTGTTTGTTTGGCACAAATTTTTCTGATCTTCTTGATCAACAATCGCCTCCAGTTCACCTAAAAAAGAGAAAAATTGTTATTTGGATGTATTTTATGGAAAAGACATTAACATTGTAAGATAGTTTTGAATGATGATTTTCCGAACAAGAATATTGGATATTCGAAATGAGTATAAGTGATCACCTCGGTTTTTATCAAGATCATAAGAGGATAACTCTTGACCCAAGCAAAAAAAAACTAGCGAAACTTTCTTAGTAAAACAGCCACACATGAAAATGCTTCGCATAGAGTCTGAACCCGTGTGGTTTCATTAATAGTATATGAGTCACTGATATATACAAACTAATTCTCTTGTCTTCTCTTCCTTCTCATATTATTTATCATTTTATTCATCAATGAGTTTTATTACAATAAGATCGATTTATTGAAATTAAGAATGTCTTGTGAAAACGTGGTAAGAGATGTAACTTAACATACAGCAGATTATCCAGTCTCATGTGCGAAATAATTTTAATTTTTTTCTATACAGAAGCCTATGTCAAATTTTTCGCTAGGTACAGCAACACCCTCCCCCAATATTTTGATGAGAGCGAAGGCATATGACTATGATGATTCTAAATATACAGTTTGTTTTGTTTCAAAATTCATCCTTTTAAAGCATTTTATGATGATATCTTTCATACTTCTTTGTTGTTCAAGGCCTTCATTTTTCATAATAAGATTATCCTTTTTCATTCTTAATGCAAAAACTTCATTTTCAATGTGTTGTTGATCTGCCCAAGTAAGTTCAGAATTGCCCAACTCTTTCTAATTTTCAGCCAGTTGAGAATCTATATTTGTGATTTCTATTTCATTATTTCCAATCTAAACACGAAATAATAATTTTCGATATAATGTTGTTTTGAACCTATTACCTTTTCTGTAATTGACATAATTTGGGAATACATATTCATTCTAAACATCGAAGAACGAGAAATAAAGTAAAATATACATGTATTAAATAAAGAGATAAAAAATGCAAGAGTACATGGGCGAAGAAGAACAGATATATTCGAAGATATGCATTTTTTCATCGTACACATTCTTTCTTTTCTGTGGCGTACGTGCAACCTTTTACTTCTCTTATATTCATTCCTCTTGTGATAACGAGTGAAACTTGTACATTCCCGAAATGAGATTACGAATAATTTTTAAATAAAATGAAGAAATATATTTTGAAGCAATCTAGTGATGTTCATTTTATCATATACTTTCAATTGCTCAATTGACTAATTTTGAGCATAAAATAATGCAATTAACCGAAAAGAAAGGGGTATTTGTAAAACGAGCGAAGACCCACGAAGACCCCCAAATCGAGAATTGACACCACCAGCAGATAGAGCTCGTCGAGCTGATTCTACGAAGACCCACGAAGACCCAAAATGGTTAAATGTTAAAAAAATTTTCCGATGAAAACAATTTTTTTAAATCCACGAAGACCCAAAAAGACCTAGAAAGACCCCACGAAGACCCATATCTTTTACTACTAGATAGCCTGAGTTGATTTAAGTAGGTATGCAAAATATTAGCCTTTTATATGGTAGGGCATGAAAATGAAAAAGAATGTATTTTTCCCTTCTGTATATGATGTATTTGAATTTTGCATACATTTTCATTGAACATATCTAATCAATCTAGATCATCAATTATTGTATTGACAGTAGAAATTTTCATATACGACGGTAATATTAACATCGCATTTTCTTTTCCTTCGACTGATGAAACACTTGTTTTTTTTTTTACTCTATCTTTCGATTTTCAGCCTTCTGTGATGTTATCTTTATTATATACCCCTGGAAAGCAAAAGTTAGACACTTTGTTTAACCTCTTTTTACACTCGAAAACGACTTATTGGGAAACTAATTATGCCATTCGATAGGCCTCATCGAGCTCTATCAAAATATGCCTTTTGATCATATCTGGCTTTTATATGGTGAAAAATTAATGAAGTGAAATGAAGATGCAATGAAAGTGAGATTTCCAAAACTTGATTTTGTCACTGTCATCAAAATTTATTTTTTAAATTTTGTATCACTATATAATTACCTTTTTAGAAAAAGCAATCATATATTCAGATAGAGCTTGAAATTCTCTATCACCCTGTATAGTTACTTATTTTCTTATATTCATTGTATTGAAAAAAAATTCAATACAATGAAAATACTGTAAAGTGATAAGTACGGAAAATCGTTTTTTTTCTCCTTTTTTCAAAATATAGTCACTATGAAAATAAATTTTTAAACAAGTAATTACAGATTCTGATAGAGCTTGAAATTCTCTATCAACTTATATATATTTATTTTGCCTTGTATTTATGTATCGAATGTAATGCAATATATAGATGCAAGATAGTTCACAAATATACCGGATGATAGAGAATTTCAAGCTCTATCAGAATCTGTAATTACTTGTTTAAAAATTTATTTTCATAGTGACTATATTTTGAAAAAAGGAGAAAAAAAACGATTTTCCGTACTTATCACTTTACAGTATTTTCATTGTATTGAATTTTTTTTCAATACAATGAATATAAGAAAATAAGTAACTATACAGGGTGATAGAGAATTTCAAGCTCTATCTGAATATATGATTGCTTTTTCTAAAAAGGTAATTATATAGTGATACAAAATTTAAAAAATAAATTTTGATGACAGTGACAAAATCAAGTTTTGGAAATCTCACTTTCATTGCATCTTCATTTCACTTCATTAATTTTTCACCATATAAAAGCCAGATATGATCAAAAGGCATATTTTGATAGAGCTCGATGAGGCCTATCGAATGGCATAATTAGTTTCCCAATAAGTCGTTTTCGAGTGTAAAAAGAGGTTAAACAAAGTGTCTAACTTTTGCTTTCCAGGGGTATATAATAAAGATAACATCACAGAAGGCTGAAAATCGAAAGATAGAGTAAAAAAAAAAACAAGTGTTTCATCAGTCGAAGGAAAAGAAAATGCGATGTTAATATTACCGTCGTATATGAAAATTTCTACTGTCAATACAATAATTGATGATCTAGATTGATTAGATATGTTCAATGAAAATGTATGCAAAATTCAAATACATCATATACAGAAGGGAAAAATACATTCTTTTTCATTTTCATGCCCTACCATATAAAAGGCTAATATTTTGCATACCTACTTAAATCAACTCAGGCTATCTAGTAGTAAAAGATATGGGTCTTCGTGGGGTCTTTCTAGGTCTTTTTGGGTCTTCGTGGATTTAAAAAAATTGTTTTCATCGGAAAATTTTTTTAACATTTAACCATTTTGGGTCTTCGTGGGTCTTCGTAGAATCAGCTCGACGAGCTCTATCTGCTGGTGGTGTCAATTCTCGATTTGGGGGTCTTCGTGGGTCTTCGCTCGTTTTACAAATACCCTTCAAATATATAGGCATAGTTGAGGTGAGAATATAATGCTCGAACAGTTCAGATGATACTATTATTGGTTGATTTAGAAAATTTTTTTTTGATACATTGCATCTTCTCAACAGATATCGATTCCTAATAATCATATATATATATATATATACTCCTAGCCATAAGTCCCTGGATGTGAGATACTTTTCGTAGATTCGATAGTTTGCTGTCAAATTTTTACCACAGATAGAGCATCAAAAGCTGTGATCGTGGGCACTGATCCGAACTCTATTGACTGAGATAGTATGGAATTATGATTCAACACTTGTTTCAACTCTGTTTACCTATGAACCCAATATTTACAGTTTTTATCAAAAACGATCGAAATGATAGAAGTCTTGTTTAACCTCTCAAGTGTTTCTTAGCTTGTTAGAGTTCGAATCAGTATCAGCGATCACAGGTTTTGAAGCTCTATCTGGGGTAAAAATTTGATGGAAGACTATTGAATCTATGAAGAGAATCATACATCCAGGGACTTATGGCCAGGAGTGTATATATTTCTTTTTCTTTCCATTCAAAACAATATTGATTTTATTTTTTTAGAAAAAACAAAGAAATATAATCAGGTGGTTTTAATGAAGGAAAATACTCTTGAAAACATTCCAAAGATTTCCACTGAGAACAGCAAAATAGATCGTCTACTTTGTTACAATTCATTCGAAGATCTTTTCTTGTAATATCTTTTGTCACTTTTAACAAAGCTTTGGTAGTGACATTCAGACGAATATTCTTTCGAAAACATGTTTTTCTATCACATGAAAATTCTTCAATATAATCATCATGAACGGTTTGAAGAGCAAGTTCTATCAGATGAGAGTATTCAACCATTGATAAATAACAATTAGATTTCGGCGATTTCTAAGATAGTTCGCCTTGTTGTGGTTTGATATTAGTTAAAACTGATTTTTCTATAAATGGAAATGATTAAACTACCCATGTAACTAAAAAACCAAAAATATTTCATGTAAATGGTTATTTTCAAAATTTTCATCATTTAAATGGTGATTTTTAAAATTTTCATCAAAAAAATTGCATGACTTTACTTCTCTCAAAAGTCACCAAAGTCATCACATTACTTTCATTACTTTACATCAATATCATCCGATGATTTTGATTACTTCGGAAAAATCAAAACCATTATATTATTTACATTACTTTTACATCAATTTCATTTGATGACTTTGATTACTACGAAAAAATCAAAATCATTAGATTACTTTCATTACTTTATCATCGTTTTCATCGAATGACTTTGGTGTGAAATACATCATGTGTCATGATGTTTTTTAAAAAATTCACCAGGAAAATGATGAGTTTTGAGTACATGTCGAAATCTGTCTTTACAAATATCCTTTTCAATGTTTTCGAGAGAGAACTCTATGTGTGAGAACACACAAAATCTTGTGCCCGAGTTTTCTAGCAGGAATAATTAACTTTCTTACTCTACCCAAGTAATCAAGACATGACAAAAAAATGATGACTCTCATGTAAAAAACACGAAAAAATGACATTTTTTTGATGAAAACTGACATAAAAATCGTTGATTTTCATTTTCATCAGTTACATTTGATGATTTTGATTAAAAATCAAGTTCATGAAATCCAACTGATGAAAATTTTCATTTTGATTAATGAAAATGAAAAACATCAATTTTTATGTGTATTTCATCAGAAAAAATGTTATTTTTTATTTTTTAGTTGCACGGGTGTCTCTCCTTTAAGTCATGTAGCTCTTTTACTGGTCTAATTACCTTTAGTCCTGCTAGTCCATTTTGTCCTCCTATGCTCCTTTTATGCGCTACAATTCTTGTATATTTAGTCCCTTTACTCTCTCTTGTCTTATTTTCTTCTACTGTTTATAGGAATTTATTTTCTTTAGTGTCTTCAGAGTTTCTAATCATTTTGCTCTGTTTTCTGATTTTAAGCCTTTTGAGTTCGTTCATTCCTTTTAGTATTTTCAATCCTTACAAATTCTTTAGTCGATTTAGTCTTTATATCTATTCTAGATGCTTTAATGCCATTAGGTTTTTTACCCTCTATACTCTCTTTACCTCTTTTACTTACTTCAAGCGTTTTAATGTATTTTTCTCTGTTTAGTTCCTTTTCGCCTTCAATTCGTTTAACCCCTACGCTGCTTTTTTAGTTTTTCTGTTCTGGCCTGCTTGAGTTCTTTTTATTTCATTCAATCCCTTGATTAAAATTAGTAAATGAGTTACGGACTGGATAGAAGAGATAGGCGGTAGACTAAGATAAAGCAATTCCCGTTTTGATCGATACCCACAGTGCGCAGCGCAGTAAACCTTATCTTTGAATAAAGACCGAATCAAAGTATGCCAGCTAAGTCTACATGTAAGTCCAGAAGGAAATTTTTTAAACTCATTTTATTTTTGGTTTCATTTGGTAAGTCGACGTCACGATAGATTTCAGTCGTATTATAATTGAAGTTCTCGTTTCATACGTTTCAAATGATGTGTGAAAGAGACATAAGTAGGGAGATAGATAGATTCGTAAATCGAGATATCCATTGGCAGATAGATAGATAAATAAATACGTAGATGGATGGATAGATTAGTAGATTGAAAAATAGATAGATAGATAGATATAGATAGATGTGTAGTTAGATTGTTAGACACATAGGTAGAAACATACATGGATAGGTAGGTAAATAGACACATAAATAGGTGGGCAGATAGATGAATGTATCTATGTATCTATCTACCTATTCATTTATCTATATATCTACAGATGAATAGACCAATAAATAAGTAGATAAATACATGGACAGGGAGATTAGCTAAATAGAGAGATGATTAGACAGTTAGGTACTTCAATAAATGAGTAAGTGCATGAGTAAATAGATAGGAAGGTAGAAAGATACATATTTAGTAGACAGATAGATACTTAAGTAGATAGGCAAATGCGTGAGTAGATGGATAAGTAGGTAGATTGGTAAACACCCAGGGATAGTATATACCCATGTAACTAAAAAATCGGAAAAATGATATTTTCTATAATGAAACCGACGTAAAAATCGATGTTTTTCATTTTCATTGATTAAAGTGAGAATTTTCATCAGTTACATTTCATGACTTTGATTTTTAATCAAAATCATCAAACGACTTTGCTTAAAAATTGGTTTTTAATCAATGTCATTTAATGATCTTGATTAAAAATCAATGTCACTTGGTGACTTCGATTAAAAATCAAAATCATGAAATACAACTGGTGAGGGTTTTCATTCTAATCCATGAAAATGAAAAGCATCGATTTTTATGTTCGTTTCACCATAAAAATGTAACTTTTTTCGTGTTTTTCACATGAAATCATCATTTTTTGCCATGTTTTGAATACATAAGATATGTCACTGATAAATGCCATATACTGCGTGATTTTGATGATATTTTAATGATTTTCATGATATTTTCATGATATTCATTGCATGACTTTCATGTAAATGTCATCATTTTCCTGAGTGTAAATTTTAAAAACATGGCATGCCGTTTAAAAAACCTCAAAGATTATGTCGCTTTCATCATCTGAAATCGCATTTTTTTGATGTTGGTCATCATTTTTCTTTAAAAAAAATTTATGAAAATGATGTAAATTACATCATGTCTTGCCATGTTTTGATTACATGGGAACGAAAAAACCACCAAAACACAACCAAACTTATCGCTGATCCCCAACTAAAAATTTGTAAATAAATATCGCTTGACAAAGGAAAACATTCGAAAGGCCTAGCGTATAATATTCTTTTGTTTCTTTAAAATTATTTATTGTTTTTTGTTTCGTTGTTTTTTTTGTTCTGTTTATTCTTATATTTATTTATTTATTCATAAATTGCAAAACAAAAAAAAATAAATAAAAATTCAAAGTTCAAAAAAAATAAATATTCATTTATTAAAAAATATTATGTTGACTTGCCAAAATTAAAGAATTGCTATAGTTGGGAATCCAACGAAGAAATACCTCAATGTGAAGCTCAGCTTTAGAGCTGATATTTTGCTAAAATGTCAAATTATTTGAAATAAATCAAATAGTACAATGTCATAATTTTATCATTCGTAGATTTTATCATCTTCTAATTCCAGCAAATTTTTCAAACAAACTAATAGTATCATTTTATTTTTCCACTATTAAACAAAAAATTTACAATATTTCAAAAGGAAACATACTATTACATTCTATTCTTTATCATTACAAAACAAAAAAAAGCAACATCTCCTAAAAATCATTATTCGTCAGCTGCATAATTCATCATAAAATCAAAATCTCGATAACTAACACGACCATCACCATCAACATCAAGTTGTCTGAAATTAAAATAAAAACCTATGTTTTATTTATAATAAAATATTCAATTAAATATACTTAAAAGCAGAATCAATTATTTCTGGATTTAATTTAACATTAATACGTTCAAATGCACGAATAAAATCATCTTTATTTAAAAAGCCTTTACCTGAAAAAGAAAAATCACAAAATTTATTTTATAAATAAAAAAAATCTTTTTTTTTGTTTTACATGTTCGATCAAGAATAAGAAATGTCTCACGATTTTGATCTTCACGATCAATTTCATGTTTATAGCTATATACAAAATCAATAAATTGATTTAATGTTAAACCTAGAATATTCCTTAAGAAAATTTGTTTTTCTTTTTAAATTATTCTAACCTGGATAAGTTCGATTTGGAATATTCGAAAGTAATCGTTCAATTTTATACTTTATAAATAAATAAAAGATTTCATTAATAATCATTATATTTGCTTTTTTTTTTTGAATAATTTTACTTTATCGAGTTTTAATCCATGAAGTCGAATAGATGCTACTTTAATATCTTCTTGATCAAGGTATCCTTTTCCTTTTCTATCACATTCACGAAAAAGCTACAAATCAAATATATATATATATATCTCATTACCAAAATCTATATTACATACTTTTTCAATATCATTTATATTCATAATAAATTTTTTAATCTATAATCAAAAAAAAAAATTTATATCAGTTCTATCAACTAACAAAAGAAAGTTAAAATTAAAAATAAATACGAATCATCAGTGTTCAATTGCACAGTTAATAGATTATAAATCAAAATAAAAATAAAAATCACTGGTAATATTTGTTTATGATTGGCAATATTTATTCATACGTTTATGACTATTAATTTCTGTTTGTTGTAATAAACGATAAATTTCATATTTATCGTTATGAAAATCAAACATTTTTGAATTAGGCATATACGTTTCAATTGGACAAGCTATATTATTTAATAAATCTTCAACTTGTTTTGCATTATCAGCTATTAATTGTCCACATATAGCTGCACCTAATAAAACACAATCAATATTTATTTCAGATACATAAACAGGCATTTGAACAACATCAGCAATAATTTGTGTTAATAATGGTATTCGTGCTAAACCACCACAAATTTGTACAACACAAAAATGATGACCAGATTTAGTCATTGCTTCAATTATATGTCGACTATCATAAGCAACAGCTTGTAATACAGCTAAATATTGTATTGCTAAATTATTTAATGATGTATCAAATCGAAGACCAGTTATTGATGCACCTAATTCAGAATCAGCTAATGGTGAACGATTACCATGAAAATCAATTGTCATATGTAAATCTCCACTTAATAATGATACATTACCAACTTTATATTTTTGTTGTAAATTATTTAAATTTTCATTAAGTATATCAAATATATTTGAATTTTGTTCATCAGCTAATTGTTTTAATTCATTATAAGCTGGATGTATTTGTATAATATGATCAATAGATTTTCCAGCTGCTGATTGACCACCTTCACTAAGCCAAAGATTAGGAATAAGAACATTATAATGTGGACCCCAAACACCAGGAACAAAAACAGCTTTTTCACTACATGCCATAAAACAACTTGATGTACTAAAAATAAAATTAATTGGAATAATAAATAACTTTTTTTAAAAATTTTATTATACCCTGCAACGATAACTAATCGTTCAGTAAGACTAGCATCAGGTATTGGAGATTTACATGCTAATCCACCTAATGCTCCTGCATATGCATCAATTAATGGTGAACCAACATGAATACCTTGTGATAAACCAAGTTCATTTGCTGCTTTTTTACTTAAAATATCAGTATTTGATTTTGAAAATGGTTTTCGAACAAGTGTACCTAATTTTTCACCATTATTTTCCATTAAATCATCTAAATTAAGTTTAGTCCAAAATTTTTCATCCCAACCATGTTTTGTTTCTGATGAACGATAACATAATTTACATACAGATGAACAAAGTGATCGATCTAATTGTTCTGTTGCACGAAAATGTAAATAATCTGGTAAATCAAAAAAATGTTGTGCACGTTTCCATTGTTCTTTAGATAAATTACGTTTAAGCCACATTAATTTTCCTGGTTGCATTTCAAGACTAATTTTACCACCAAAATTTTTTAAAACTTCATCCGAACTTGAATTAATTATAGCCGCTTCAGCATGTGCTCGATGATCAAGCCACATAATTATATTTTGTTCATCATTACCTGAAAGAGATACACTAACAGGTTCATAATTTTTATCAACAACAACAAGTGAACATGTTGCATCAAAACCAATTGAACGAATACGTTCTATTTGTTCAGGTGTAAATGATCCAAGTTCAAGACATTTTCGAACACAATAACAAATTGATTGCCATATATCAGTTGAAGATTGTTCGTATTCAAGTGGAGCAGATGATAAATGATATGTCTATGAGATAAAATAAATCGAGAAAATTTATTCTGTATTCTTAAATGTTTAGCATATTCTAATGATTTTTATCTTTCACGTGAAAATTTAAATACTATTTAACATGTCTGAAATCGATATTCAATGATAAATATATTAGAATTTTGACAAACTATTAATAATATTCTTTAGATTTTTACAAGATTATTTGTGATCCTACGATATAAATCTCTATATCATATAATAATAATAATTCAATATCTTACACGAATTGGTTTTTGACATTGAACAACTGGTGCCCATTTATCGTCAAAAATCATACAACGAACACTTCCTGTTCCAACATCAACACCAATTGCATACGATGATGACGATGATGACGATGATGTTGTTGTCATCTGAAATAATCTAGCAAATAATTTTATATAATATTCCGGTTTTTATTATCTTATTAAGCAATTGATTTAGGCCACAGAAAAAAATGTTTTTTTGGAATGATTAAAACAAATAACAAAGAAGACAAAAAAAGAAAAATTGGTTTTGCGTAAATAACACATACAAATTATCACAAAAAATAATATTGAAATTCGATGTTTTGATAAATAAATTTCATATATAAAACAATGATCTGTCAATTATATGTTTAATTCCATTGACTATACACCTAATACAGATAATAACCAAAAGATAAATTTATTTATTTAGTAACTTTTTTAATATATTTAAAGTATGAGTACATAAATACTCCAACCATTGTAAAGCATAAACCAAATAATTGTCGCTGATTAAGTGGTTCATGAAATAGAACTGAACCAATAAATATAATTAATAGAGTTTTTGAATGTCCAATCATATTATAAGCAACTGCAGATAAATTTCCAATAACCCAAAAAATACTGAAATTAACAAAAAATGCAACAAGACCGCACAGTAATACCAATAGAATAGTATTTAAATCTATAAATTTTCCTAAATCACTTAATGGTTCAAAAAATGGTAAAAATATTAAAAGCATTAGACCAGAAAGTGGAGCTTGATAAAATAATAATTGTAATGAATCACAGTTAAATTTTTTTTGATTATGTTCAACAAGTATTTGATAAACAGCAGTAAACATCACAGATATTGAGGCACCTAAAAACAAGTAAGAATTAATATGAAAATTTTTAAAAGAACTAAATACTTACAAATAAGACCAAACATATTAAACTTTAAATCATAATAAGTACTAATTAATGTTCCAAGAAAAACTGGAACAAATGATAAAACAATTGGTATTGGATAATGTGCTTTAAAAAATAACCAACTGATTATCATTACAGCTATAATACAAAAATAGAAATTTTACTTTTAATTAAAATTAAATCTTATAAATAAATTTATTTCATATTGAAATACTGTTTTAGAAATTAGCTACTTATTTTCAATATTAAATCGTATAAGTGCCTTATTATTCAGTATATTAACAATGATAATAAATCTATAAAGGATAAATACAGTATTTATTTTCAATAGTTTATCTCACATTATAAGTAAATGCCATGTTAATGATGTCTAATTTGTGGAAAGATTAGAAAAACAAAAGAGGAACATTGAAAATGTATGCAACTCGGGACTGCGAATAGTCTGCTCCTTATGGGGATGGAACGATCATATGACTTTGATTTTAAGTAGGAAAAAACCGATTGCTAATTATATTTACACTTATGGGAAAAAAAATGAAACACCATCTTGATAAATCAAACGAAGCATCAGGTTTTAATGAGACTTTTGAAGCATACATGATAGCGACTTTTCTGAACGAGAACATTTATATTACAAAAGCATGAGCTTTGGTAAAAACAGGAAATTCCCGGAAAGATTAGCGCAGAGACTTACACATATGTATTTAGACCTTTTTGATTTTTTCGTGCGTCACGAAAACAATTTAATTACTACTTCACATCTCTAAATGATTTGAAAGATTTCATAGTTAAATATAGAATTTCCTCGTAGTCACATCCAATTATTCTCTCATGTCATTGTTATATAAAACAATATAAGATTATTTAACTAAAAGTTAAATATCAATACACTTCAAAGTAATGGGTCCGGATCAGTTTACCGACATATCACATTGCTGACTGGTACACTTTGCCGAAAGGTACACTTTGCCGACAGGTACACTTTGCCGACAGGTACACTTTGCCGACAGATACACCTTGCCAACTGGTACACTTTGCCGACAGGTACACTTTGCCGACTGGTACACTTTGCCGACAAAATTTTGCGAATAAAAGGCATGAAAATTTGTTGAAAATATTACATCAAAAACTTTTTTTTAACTCAATTATTATCTGCTAGACAAATTATAATTTATGTAGGCATTCTCACTATGATTAAACAAATTTAAAAAGAACAAGAAGAAGTCGAAATGCAGATTGAAAAATCAATGTCAGGAGAACCACCTCCAAAATAGCGTAAAGAAGACGAAATCAAAGAATCTAGATTTCAAAATATCATTGCTAATCGTCGTAATAGATCAACTATCGCTTTTCTTCGGGATATTGCTCGTAATCTTTCTCTATTAATACTTGTAACTTTTCCGTTAGAAAATTTTAAAACGCAAAAAAGAAGAAAATTGATTTAAAAGCTCAAAAAAAGAAATAGATTCTATGTTGTAATCATCTCCACTTGTTGTCCTTGTCTATCTAAATGTTTGTCCTTTATCCGTGGGGGGTAATAGTTCATATACCTTCTCGTGGCATACTCTGGAAGTTACTAGATTTAGCAGGATAAAATATGAAAAAATTTTGTCGGCAAAGTGACCCGTTGGCAAAGTATACCTGTCGGCAAAGTGATATCAGCAAAGTAATATGTCGGCAAAATGATTGACAGCAAAGTGATTGTCGGCAAAGTGAAGGCGATCCAAAAGTTCTTCTATAACACAGGATCTCTTCATCTCATAATAGAACATTTCAATTGAATGAATGAAGCAAAAAAAGCTGATTAAAAGACTCGCTTTGATAATTGATCAGTTGTTTGTTGTATTTCTATAAATAATAATGTGTAAGTTAGTTATATGAACGGTTAAAAGTGTCTTTATCAGAATCTATGCTCTGAAAATGTTTTAAATGTTTCTTTAAAATGTGCTTCAATAAAAAAAAAACTCTTGATGTATTTTCTCTGAAAAAAGATGCACTTCACACATAGTCACAAAACATGATTGATATAGGAGGCATCCAAATATGACATGTCAAAGCAGTTTTTCCTTAAATAAAAAATATCTTCTCTAATAATTAAGAAAACGCTAGATTTCCATGTTTGTTGTCATACATTCAAATGTTTTCTTGATAGAGAAGAACACGTTCCAGACTGCTAAAAACATGCTTGTGTTGACAGACATTTGTGTATATTCTATGTCTGCATGTTGTAATAACTAAGATCACACGTTTTTGAGTGAAAAAACACATGAATATTTTTCTTCAACATGAATTCAAAAGAATGCTTAAAATTTTTGTTTACTCATATTCAAATACTTCTTCTCTGTCAACTATTTTTTTTTCATAACGAATTGAACTAAACCAAACAACTTAGAAACTAATGACTTCGATCGTAATGGATTTCATTTTAGATGGAATCTGTCTAGATTAATCAAAGTTTAATATAGACAGCTACATTAAAAATATATGTGTTTAAAAATAACTTAACATTCTTTTTCTCGTAACTACTCAGCTGTGAGAAATGATAAATTTTCACAGTAATCTGTCTTATTGTTAGAGAAGAATTGCCCTCTGAAAGGCAAAATAATCTGTCATAGAAAAAATATTGCTTGAAATTATGAATTTTCATTAAAAATATCAAAAGTCTGACTTTTTTTTTTGAACAGACATAATTAAAGATTTTGAATTTTCTATTATTTCGAGGATTTTAAATCATTCATTATTCATGAATAATCTATTTACAAATATTTGTTTTAAATCAAAATCTCATTATTTTTGTTTTTTATAAATATTATGTCTACAGTGATATATTTATCTAGTTCTTTATGTATAACCATAAATATTCTTTATCTTCATCATATACATTATAATATCTCAATGTACATATGTCAATATATAAGAAGAAATTATTTACCTGGTGTAACTTGTAATTTAATAAGTTGATAAGTACCAACAGTATTATATTGTAGTGAAAGATTACTAAATGCAATAAATCCACCAAAACATATTGACACAGGTATCATATGTAAAATAGGAAGCTTGATATAACTGAATAATTTTGCTTGCATACAAAGACATAAAAGAATAAAAGTTATGAAAAAATTAATTGTTGTTAACGTTAAATTAGGAAAGTGCCATTTAACATAAATCCTATAGCAAAAAAAATGATTTTTTGTATAAAAATAAACAAATAAAAAATAATTTACCATTTAGATAAATTAATAACAAGAATTGATGAAACAAAATTTATTGAAAATATTACAGTCGACCAAAAACATGATTGAACAACACGTTTATTAGGTGGTTGAGATTGTTGAGAAGATTCATTTAATAATGACGTTGTTGATTTACCCAATACCGAACCAGCTGGCGACATATCAATACTTACATTTTTATCATCAAATCCTTGATTATCTTTTGATGAATATGAATAAGACATCTATAATATTAATTCTTCAATAAAAGAAAATATTTTTTACACAATACAGAAAATATAAAAGATAATACATCCATCTATATCACATAAAAAAAACGAGAAAATTGTTGATTAACTATCGATCAGTGAAATAATGATCAAGAGTAAATATTTCATCTATTCAATTGATTTTTATTCAATATATTTTTTTCATTACTAAACTCATATTATAATGAATATTTAAAAATAAGAAAAAAAATAACCTTAGCTACTAATGTTTTATCTATCCTGACTATTTGCATTCAACCGTAACATGCTTGACTATATACAAAAAAATTAGATACATTCAGCTGTTTGCTTCGTTGTATGTCGATGACAGATGTGGTACCATAGCAATAGAGAAAAAAAGAAGAATAGAGTGAGAAGAAAGAAAAAAAAAAAAGAAAACGAACGGTAAGAACGTGAGAGGAAGAAAAAAAAAGCGCTTCAAGGTCTGCGCACGGCCAATCGAGATATCATGGTTGATGTAGATACTAATGCATTTTGTCGTCCCTCTAGATAACTAGCTACAATCGCTGCACTCATTGCAAACAATTGTCCGACAATCATTAAATAATATGAATAACACAACTGTACAGATATATGAGAAAATGCTACATAACTCATAGCAAGAAAAAATGCTCCAAGTGTTAATGAACAAACCGATATTAATGAAATAAATCGAATAGATGATAAATGCCAATTGACAATGTGAAAAATATATATTGATATCAAACCAATAATAATACAAAAAAGTCCTGTTAATGATAGAGCAGCTGGTGAATGTGTTATTGAATTAAAACATGCTAATGGTTGTAAATGACAAAGTTTCCAAAATCCTGCTCGTACACGACTTGCGTGTATCCAGTGAGTAGTACTTATTGAAAGTACAGAAAATAGAATTGCACTTAAAGTTAATCCAATGACAATATAAACAAGTATAGTCGTTATATTAGGACGAGTAAACGGCATTGTTAGTACAAATGATTCTCTGATGTTATTCACTTGTATAAAGATGGAAGTAATGAAAAAGATAACGATCGAAACAAAAGAACAAATGGAAAAAAAAGAAGAAAAAAGAACACTTAAATAGTATGACATCAGGAGTAAATTTAATTAGAAGATATCAATTATCATTTTCGGGATCGGTAAAATCGAATCAGATGGATAACCGGGCTCTACGTATTTATGTATGATTTTAAAAAAAGCGAAGTATTCTATAATGAATAATTAGAAATTAATAAATAGTCTCATCGAAATTTTAGTTAATAATTAGAAAAATAAAAAAGAGAAATAAATGAATATTATATCGAAATTTTATTTTTAAAATATAAAATCTGACATAACACAATACCAAAAATTAATGTTTTATTTTTAAAACGGACTAGATTTTTGCATCTGGCATAGTTAAATTAAGATTTGATGAACTAATATTAATATCAACTGAAAGAAGTGATGTTCGATCACTATCACAATAAGTTTCTGTTGAAATATTTGCTTTATTTGTTGATGATTTTCGTACTCGTTTTCGTATAATTTCACCAATTAAATTATGTGTTTGTTCTTCAGCATCTGTTGCAATCATTTCTTCTTTTGATGATTCAAATAATACTATTGAATTATTTTCATCTATTGAAGAACGGACAACATTGGTATTTGATGATGGCCATCCATAATGAGTTTTCTCAATAGCTATAAAAAAATAAATAAATAAATAAATAAATTTAATTCAAATAAAATATTATTAACCATCAGTTATTGATGTATATTCATTTGATTGTATTGGAGAAATATTTAAATCATTATTTGTTAATGAATTTAATCGATGAATTGTTGATCGTCTTTGAAGTTGTTTAGAATTTTTTCTTAATAAAATTTCATCAGGTGCTGATAAACAAGATTTTGATGTTGATATATGATTTGATAAAATTTTTGGTGATTTAAATACAGTTTTATCTGGAAAATAATCTAATTCGTATTCAGTTAATGATGAACGTCTTCGATTATAAATATCTTTATCTAAACAAGATGATGAACGATGATGTCTATATAATTGATTATTTTCATTAAATGATTGATTTAAACTTAATTTTTGAATCATTTCATACATATTCATATTAAGATCTTCTAAACGTTGTAAACGCCAATCAAGATTTTGAAGTACAAGACGATTTTGTGTTTCACGTTGATAAATATCATCAACACGTAAAACAGTTGTATCAACACTATTTAAATAAATGATTTTTTTTGCTATTATTTAATTAAATGGTAACATGAATGATGCTTCCCGGACAGTTGTTCCTCAACGTCAGTTGCTTCTCAAGTATATGTAGATACAGACATCGGTGTGAGTGAGTTTCGATTTTGATTAGGGCTAACTCTAGGCCTCATGAGCAAAATTCGCTGAGAAACAACGGTTTGAAGAGCACTTTTCATAGAACTTAATGAAATATTACCGTTCAGATGTTAAAGAAATTTGTTCAGCAGTTGTATTTTTTTTCTCTTTATCTTTCATTGCAAAATATTCATCAATTTGTTCTTCTTCAAAATCATGTATTTCCATAACTTCTTTTTCACTTAAAAATAATTCTAAAATAAAATATATTTTTTTTTCTTCTTAAAATCTATTTTAATTCTTAATAATACATACTTAATCCATGATCAAGTTTAAATTTTTTTCCTCGACAATAACGTATAATTATTTTAATTAAAAGATATACATGTGAAAATATTATAAATGGTGGTGGTAACATTGGTTTAGCTTCATATTTAAGTACAATATAATAACGATGATATTTCCAAAGTTGATCAGATGATTTTGATATACGTATATATGTATTATTAAATGTTGCAATAAGAATTGAAAGAAGTAAAATATTACAAACTATAAGATATGCTGTCATAGTTATTGGTGTTACCCAATGAAATGGCATACATTGTGGTGCATGTGGTTCACTTTCTAAACATGGTGGATCAATAGAACCGGCATAAACTTCACCATAAATCTTCAAAAAATATATTTTATTTATTTTTTATTTATAAATAAATTTTCAATTACCATAAAATATGGTTCAAGAAATATTTCTTTAACTGATCGCCATGTCCATGATTCACTTGGATATTTAATTGCTTGACGAGATACACCAAATGATACAAGTACAATAAGTATAATTATTATAAAATTAAATAAGTCAATTAACTAAAATCAAATAAAATAGAAAAAATTTTTTTTTACTGAATTTTTTTTTTAAATTTACATTTTGTGAAGCTATATGAATATATGGACCAAGAGATTTATGTACGGATATATAGGTTAATAAATGTATCCACCAATAAGATACATTAAGACAATAAAGTAAACGTGCAATAGATAAAGTATGTGGATTAAATCGAAGAATAAATCCAATACCATAAGTTAATATTGCCAATGAATCACAAATATGAACAAAATCAGTAAAATATAACTAAATAATAAGAAAATTATACTTTATTGTACAAAAAAAAAACTAAAAAATAGGAAGTGTCTTGTAATATTTCTATGGTGTGATGTTTTCGTGCAACATTTGTTCTAATTTAATGATAAAAAAAATAGTTCTTGCTTGCTCTCAATTCAATACAGCCTCTTTTATTACTGGAAGACTCAGTATACAAAGACTTTTACTTTTGATAAAATAATTATTATTAAAGATAGTTTCATGTAAGATAAGTCTAGAAAAATGTTCCCTATATCGAAACTTCTCATGTTTGACAGAACTATTTTTTTCTCACCGTCAATCGACGTATAAAACGTGGTGATGAATTTGTACAAATCTAAAATAAACAAAAAATCAATCCTAAAATCTTATTTTCATATCAAATAATCAAACCTCTCGAGCAGCATCAAGTGCCGATGTTGCCAAATAAATTGTCACAATATATTCTTTAAAATAAAAAATAAGAAAAATTATTCAATATTATGAAAAAAAAACATTTATTTGAAATATTTACCTACTATACTTGGTTTTAAAGGTGTACGTATAAGTATCATATAAGTAAAAAGAAAAAGAAAACAAACATAAAATATAGCATTATACCAAAATTTTGTTATTGGTGCATTATAAAATTCATAAAAACGTTCTGTTAATGTAATTGATGATAAGATTTTTCTTGGTACATTTTCATTTAATATATTTAATTCATCAGTTTTTTTTATTGTTTCAGTTTGTATATCATTTATTTCATCTATTGATTGTAATGGTGTTGATAATGTTTGTTGTAAATTTAATAATGATGTATTAGTTGTATTGTCAATTGCTGATTTATTAAACAAAATCATTTCAATTGATGTGGTAGTATTATTTAATTTTGAAGATCTCATTGATTCATGGTCATCTGATAAACGATGATGTGTATAATCATTTGATACTGTTCCAGAATTACAATTTTCACTATCATAATAATCATCATCATCATCATCTGGATCACTTTCAGGTTGTGTTGCTAAATGTTCTTCATGAGTTTTCGGTTGTAATTTTAATTCTTCTGCACTTTTAAATTCAATACGAAGTACAAGTGGAAAAAATAACATTGATGCAATAACTTTCCAATTAAGATAACGTCGAATTGACATTCCACCCATCCATAAATCATTTAAAATCATTTGACAACATTTATGTGCAACAAATTCTTGATGATGTGATATAACAGCTAATGATAAACATGTCCAATCAGACCAATTTTTTAATTCATATGTTAATAATTGACATGTTTTATCATCGTTTTCACGATAACATTGTTCAAGAACACCGAGTGCTAAATCGCGAAATTGTCTAAGAAAAAATAAGAAGCAGAGTTTTTTTTCATTCTAAGATTTTCCAATATAATTAATCGAGTTTATTAATTCTATGTTTGCAAAAAATTTAAGTAATAAAATTCTATAGGGTTACAAATATGATTTTGAAAGCTCATTATTTTAGACCAGTTTTTTAGATAAATATTCATCTTTTTATTAATGATTTAGCTGTAGTGTCAACAAGAGGATCGGTTTCATATTGACTTTCGAAGATCAGCACGTAAATTTCTTTCCAAAATAAAAAAAGTGATAATCTTCTATTATAAAAAATTGTAATAGTATACGTTTTGCTCTACCTTCTATTCAGAATAGCCTTCTACTCTGAAGAGGGATTTATTATATATTATAGCATATTGATTACATCTAACGATGAGTAATTTTTATCAACAGTGACTATAGACAGCTAACATTGGAGAGAAGATGTCGCAAGTTTTTTAAAGAGAAAGTGAAGTGCTTTTCTTTTGAAAGAACTCAAGAAAATTTTTTATTCTATTGGCGAAAAACGAAAATTTTTCATGGGTGAGAGGGTGTTATACCCTCGATTCTGAGAGAGAGTTAGCATCGGAAAAAACTACTTTTCTAGTGATAAAAAGTTTCAATAACTAATAGAGAAAATGACAACAAAATCAAGCCCGTGGGGAATCTGAGGATGAAAATGCTTTAATTGCACTTAATTTGTTTTCCGGCAAATATCATTCGTGCTAAAACATAAATATACAGGGTGATAGAGAACTCCAAGAGCTTTCAGAATCTATAATTATTTTTTCTTAAATGTCTTTTTTATAGTGATAATATGCTTAAAAAACTAACTAAAGCTATTTTTTACATGCGCACATACAAACAATGATTTGATAAATAGTAGAGAAACTATCAATATTTATTTTAAACTAGCAGATTGTCCTATTGATAGTGTATAATACATTTTAATTGCAATAAAAAAAAACATCATAGTTCTCAGAGATCAGCCAGATACCTACTCTCGGATTGACATACTTCGTCTGATGATTAAATATATATAAGAAGATTTATGGAAACAACTCAAAAGATCTTGAAAAATTGAGATCCTGCAAGTTGGTAGAATAGTAAAGCGAAATGCCTCTAGTTCTATTTAATGTAGGACACGCTCCATTTGATGATCAGTGTGAATAAATTTGAATTAATTTTCAATAATGAAGTCAGCAAATCTAATTATAACTACAAAAATGAAAGAACCAACTTTACACATGTTTAATTATGTTATAGAGACAATGAATTTAGATCATCAAGCCATTAGATAACTTGGTGAACGTTGTCACACGATATGATGATATCGTAATTCAATAACTAATATATCTATATTAACCCATTCGCTACGATGGGACCAACCGAGGGGTTTCACTTACAAAAATTGAATATGTCCACTTTACTTTATTGATATGGAATAATTTCTTTTGTCAATTATAGGAAAGATTTCAACGTTTTCATTTATAAGAGTCATATCGATAGATGTTGTATTAAGATATATTAAGTAATTTTAAGAAGCAAATGTGATCCTGTACAATTTTTAAAAAAATATACATCATATATATTTTCTACCACTTAGTACGAATAAATAAAACTCCGCAAGCCTCGCTAGTTTCGATAAAGTCAGCTAATTTTTGTTTCAGAATACTTGGAGGCATACAAATTTTCGTAGGTTCTAGATAAAACTTCACCTCTTACTAGTGAAACTTCTCAGATACATGCATTAATAGTTTCGCACTGCGTGGATCGTCTTTTTATTTTTATTAAAAATAGTTAGTATATCTTAACGCAACATTTATTGATTTTTCTCCTATGAATAAAAACGTTGAAACCTTCCCTATAATTAACAAAAGAAATTGACCCATATTAATAAAGTAGGGTGAACATCTGCAACTTTTTTAAGTGGGATTCACCGGTGGATCCCATCATGGTAAATGGGTTAATAACTTACTCGGAATAATTAGCCAATTCTGTTGCTACTTCAATTTCTAATTCATCATCATCAGCTTCATGTGCTAATGCTTTATTTAATTTATATGCAATTAATGCTTAAAAACGAAAGAAATATATTCAAAACATTTCCAAAAAAAGATAAATTCTTACCTTTTGCCATAGCTTCCTCACCTAAATAATAAAAAGCAAACTATTAATTATAAAACAGAAAAATTCAGAAATGTTATTTTATTCATACCTCGTTCCCAAAAAAATAAAGCCATTTGATGTCGTTTTGTAAGTACAGCCCATATAAGTAATTCATTATATGGATATTGAAATGTATCATCAATTGGTTTTAATATAGTACTAATCGTTGTTCGGTGTAACTTTATAAAAGAGAAAAAAAACAAAATTTCTAATTAAAGTTTATTTTCCTACTTGTCGAAATGTATTTGGTTGATTAAATGTTGTTGCATAACGTGTACGAAAACGTCGTCGAGTATAATTTGATCGATAACCATGACCCATTAATTTTTCAAGAATTAAACCTATATCAGGTAATGTATATATACCTGTAATAGCTGCCTAAAATTTAAAGAAAAAAATTTTTCTTTTATAAGAATTGAATAGAAAGTAAACCTTGCGAATTCTTCGAATATCTTTTGCAATATAATGAAGAGTATTTGGTGGACCATCACGCTAGAATAAAATTCAATGAATAAGATTCATAATTTTAAAATAATTAAAATTGAAACTGTTGAATTCTAACGAATTTCTCATTGTTTAATACTATCCAATTGATACAAGTATTAATATTAAATTTTTTGAAAGAAAATGCTTAATATTATTTGTCTTTTATTTTTAAAAATTCTCTAACGTATACGTTGAATATAAAATTCTAATAAAATGAATAAATTCCTTTGAAAAATGATGAAATTCTTAATGATATAAGTATGATATCATCTTATCAATATATATCCTTCAAGATCAACTTTTATTCAAATAGGTTATTTAGATCATATTAATTAAAATAAATATGTTATATCATGTGTAAATATTCCCGAAACAATGTGAATTCATGTATTAAACAATATTTATAAAAACATCTTTTATATTCATTTAACAGAATAATAAATTTTACAATAGTTTTATTTTTGTCGTTTTTGTTTTGTAAAATCTTTCAAATAAAAAAAGACCTGACATCTTTCATAATGAATAGAAATATATAATTTCTAATTTTATTCTTCTTTTTTTTTTCCATATCATTACACTGATTATCAAATAAGAAGGAAAAACTGTCGTCTCCGGATATGTGGATTGATGTTCATTCCACATGATATGAAAAATAAGAGAACGTCAAGTCTCTTTCTTTTTCTTTCTTTATGTTGTTGTTGTTGTTGTTGTTATGTCTGAAAAATCACTTATATATGAACGGAACTTGAAGAGGAAATAGAATAGAACTTCCGACGTCTCGAATTCATCAAAATATCTAATCCTTCAAAATAATATCTTCATTAAGAATTTTTCTTCTTTTTTTTTTTATTTATAACTCTAATCATTATATTTAAAGCTTACTGTATTATATAAAGCTTCTAATCGATGAATTGTTAAAAATTTTTGCATATAAATACCATTTTCAAGTAATAAACGACAAAATTCAACTTTATCTGTTGTTAATGCAGTCATCATTATTTCTTCTAATGCTTGTTCCTAATAAATTTATTTTTAAATATAATATTTTTTTTTTAATTTTATTAAAATAAATTCTTTCTTACTGGCCATTGATGAGCACCTCCTGATAGAACATAATTTCGAACAATATCAGTTCTATTCCATGTTAATGCAAGTTTTAATTGATCTATTGATGAAACACATGTACTACGAAGTAATGCAATTAATATAGCTAAATCAATATCTTGTGATGATTCTTCACCCATACGAAATATTGTTATCTTTAAATAATAAAGAAAATATTTTTGTTTTTTAAATAAATATATGATTTTTTTACTAAATCTCGTTGTTTTACACACATCATTAATTCTTTAAATAGATTATTTGCTTGTTTTTTTGTATAAGTAAATGTTTTCATAATAGTATGTATTAATTGTTCCTGAACTTCAGGAGGCATTGTACTAAAATAGAAATATTTAAAAATTCAATACTCAATAAGAAAAGAACAAATTTTAACTGAAAATAGTTTTGATATATTTATAAGAGTATTGGAAATTTTATTAGTGATTAGAAGTAATATATAATTGAAAGATAATGAAATTTGATCTGTTAATTTTATAAATAAAATAAGATGAAAAAACAAAAGAGTAATTTGTTATTTTCATAATGAATTCAACATTAAACATTTTTATATAATAATAGTTAATTGTCGTTTTGACAAGTTCATAAAAATTGAATTAATTGTCATCATACAAAAAATTTTTAATGAGTTTATATAAAAGATTATGTATTTACTGTGCAAATATTTTTTTCTTTTCTAATCTAATTTTATTTATATAACTGATAGATATAGAAATCATATATTGTTCGAAAGAGAAGAAAATCTTTTTATGATCTGATAAAAAATTATATCTTTCGGAACATGTTTATCGAAGAGAGAGATATATGAATCGACATTTTGGGATGCCTTTTTTTTTTCTTTCTCTTGATTTAATGAAGAAGTACGGACTTGTTTGAAGGGTACTTATCTTTCTTGATGTATCGTTCCGTTTATAGACGGATGAGAAAAATAAATTATATATGATTTGAATGAGAAAAACAAATGTATTCACTTTTGACATATTTTTATTAAAGAAAAATACAAGATCGACATTTGTTCGAATACTTTTGTATTATATGATATTGTGTATTAGTATTCATATAGTTTTATATGTACGTATAGAATTGATAAGTTTTTACTTTTATGAATGTTTTTATTGGGATTTTAGAAATTATTTAAGTAGCAGTAAATATTTGAATGATTGCTCAATCATTTCTTGATATATGAACAATCATGGAAGTATCCTACAGTTCAGATATAGGCATTTAATTTTGGGATCATTTATTTCATGTCGTATAAATCTACCATAGCTAATCCGAAAACCTTTTCTATTGATCGAATTCTACTTCCTTTTATTAATTAACTGAAAATGACTGTAGTTAAAGTCGAAACCGAACTTCCTTTTAACCGGAATCTAAACATTCGCATTTGACGCATGACTAAATTCATTCTATTAAAACAAGAAAATCTTATAAGTCTGATATTCCTTAATTCAACTAATTTTTTTGTTTTTCTTCTTATTATTCTATTCCAAAAAAATATGTATCTATTTCTCAGCATAGCTCATCATTCTAACCAAAAGAATAAAAAGAAAATGTTCGATTCGATATATTCATTGATAACATAATTTAATTTTTTTAAAATTAATTCGATATTTTCTCTTATTCTGTTCAATAAATAATAATAATTCACATACCCATCTTCTCTAGCATATCGATGTGTAAATGAAATCAGATCAGCCGCACGACCACTTCCATCACAAACAACAACGGGTACTGGTGGATTATCTGTAACATGTTCTAAAACCATACGAATTGTATTTGTTCCACCTTCAACAACAACACATACAACAGGAATATTTGAATGTTCAGCTTAAATATAAAATAGATTTTTAAATAGGAAAAAAATAATTTTTTCTATTTTTATTTTTTAGACTCACGTGTATGTCCAGTTGTTTGTTTTAATAAAAATCTTTCAAAACGTTTTCTTAATAAAATATCTCCTCCATATTTTCCACTTGTTCCATTGTCAACAAGTAAAAAATAATAATGATTACTATTCAATGTTGCATTATTTTTTGTTGCTACTGCCATTGAATGATATGAAACAAGTTTCTAAAAATAAAAAAAATAATTTTTTTATCTTTAAATCTTTCTTTTTCCTTCCTTATTTCTTACATTAATACCAATTAAATTTTCACGTCCTTCAATAACACTCCATGGAGAAAATCCAATACAAACAATATCTGATTTAGCTTTTGGTGATTTAACAAAAAGTGCATCTCCAACATGTTTAACAACTCCTAGAAATCTAATAATAAACAAAAAACTACAATTTTTATATTTCATTTTACCTTGTTGACATCCATTGGTTATAATCCAAGCACCTGTTGTTTTTGCTGCTCGAAAAAGTCCTTTTTTTAATACACGTTTAAGTTTTGGTTGTAATTCAAAATTTGCAATACCACCATCAATTGATATAACAAGACGCGGTAATTTAAGATTCCATACACGTAGAAATAATTTTAATACTAGATCTGGACGTGTATCATAAGAGAGACGAAGATACTAAAACGACATAGATAATTAATAATACGGTTCTTTTTTTATCAAAACAATTATCTTACTTGAGCTTTTGTTGGATGTGCCATGCCTTCAAATTCAATAACACCAAACGCATCTGTCGGTTCACATCGTGTATGTTTTTGTACAGACCATCTTTCATCTTTATTAACTGTTAAAAAATTAACATCATTCGCTGCTATTTGAACATTTTCATTATGTTCAAGAAAATCTCTTCCACAACAACAACGACCTATTTGTTGATCATGTTTTGTTGGTATAAATTTAATACATTCACGTTTTTTAAATGTTCGTTGTATCCATGATACATTATTATCGAACTAATTTACGGTAAATAAAAAAGTAAATATCAATATTAATATTTGTTTTATTTTAATATCCTACCGATGTTGGCGTGACCATTTTTATTTAGAAAGGATTTCTTTTTTTTTCTCTCTCTATTATGACATATAGGAACGACAGGATATGCTGATGATGATAGTAGAAGAAAAGAAAAAGACAGACATCATCGTCATGCTCTACCACTGTTATTATCACACATTTCTTTTTTTCTCTAAACAAAAAAGAGAAGAGGAAAAAAAGAAAAAAAAAAAAGATTGCCGAAGTATATAATCCGATTATTGACATAGATGCACGTACACAGACATTGATGATGCTTTGAGAAACTTGAGAGGAGATTGTCTATGAATATTTTTTTTTTCTTGAAATATACAATAAGACGAAAAAAACAATTGAGGATTATCGACACACACAAATATATGTAAAGACAAAAAAAACAAACGAAGCACTATATAAAATGAAAATCAAACTGGAATGATCTTGTTCATAATCATAAATCTTTTTTGTTTTTTTTTCTTTTTCATTTTCATTAAAGAGGCTGTACATATACATAAAAAACAACAAAATTTTTCAATATGCTCTTTATTTTTTTTTGTTTTTATTCTTTTATTGTTCTTATGATTTGAAAACACGAACAACACGAACAATATTTGATCGACAAATCGGACATTCAGCAAGTAATTTACCACATTTGACACATGTTACCTAAAGAAAAACAAAATAAAATGCTAAATTCATTTATATATAAATAAAGGATTCTAAAGAAGAAAAAATTCTTCATCATCACCATAGAGATCAATTCTTTCTGGCTCTTTCTTCTTTAAAAAAAAAAGAGAAGGAGAGAAAACCCGACAACGAGCTCAATAAATAGAACATCTTATATAAATTCAAATAAAAAGAAAAAGATTAATAAAATTTTCTTGTTTTTTTAAAAGATTTTTTCATCAAATGAATGAATATATAGAATGATTTTTCTTAAACATAAAAATCTAGTTTTCTTTTATTCAAGTTTTATCAACGTCTAATAGAATTATGAATCCGACAAAGCTTATTTAATATTAACTTATTTCATAATTTAATCATAAATACAAATGATTTTTTCATAATCTTTTTCGATTTCAATCAATATACAATTAAGAAAAAAATATATACAATTAAGAAAAAAATATATACAATTCTAACATACCATATGACCACAATCCAAAAATACACAATCAGCAATAGCATCCATGCATACTTTACATAATTCACTATCACTTGCTGTTGCATTATCAAGTTCTTTTGCTAAAAAAGAAAAATAATGAAATAAAAGAAATTTGTTTTTTTTTTAAATATACCTTTAATTTTTTCATTTTGTCGATCACGATAAAGTCTTTGAACTTTTTCAATTAATTCAGTTTTTTCTACACAACCTTTATAATCAACAAAATTTGCTACTAAAATTTCTTTTAATTCACGGACACTTAAATCTTCAATATTTTGTTCATTATTCAATTCACTAAGAGATTTTCGACGTGCTCGTTGAGTTGTATTTGTTTGTTGTTGCTATAAAAATAAAAGTTACAATCATAGTTAACACTTTAATTTTATAAAAACTACATATTTTAATGCAAAAAGAAAATATCGAATGAACTATATACAAATTTTGTTTTATAGACAAATTAATACTAATTTTATTATTATTTAACATATGGAGCAAATATTAGGAAAGTTTTATTCTATTTTAAACTGTTATTATTATATGAGTACAATCTATAAAGTTCTTATAAATTAGATGTCTCACGAAAGAGAGGTCATAAATTTTCAATTATATACATATGTATAGGAAAACTTATTTGAACGTGTCATTAGCATAGTCATGCTGAGTTGATTTTGTGAGATTAAAATACTAATGATTGTATTATTACTCGTATTTGTCTTATAGAATATGACTAGTAACATTAATTACTGCTTTTTTATGAATAGATAGTCATTTCTAGATTAAAAGAAATTGTACCGTATTCGAACTAGCTGTTGTTTCATTTGTTGTTGTTGTTGTCGTTCTTCGTTGTTGTTGTGGACTAGCTGTCGTGCTATTTGTTGTTGTTGTATAAACAAAATTTCCTGGTGATGTAAAACTATAAGTAAATGGTCCATTTGCAGTTGTACCAAAATTAAATGTTGATGAGGTTCCATTTCCATTATTTGTTGTCGTTGTTGTTGTTGTTGTTTGTTGATGATCACCAAGTGCATGATGTAAAACACCAGATACTGTATTTGTAACATAATCTTGTAAATTTGCAGCGAAATGGTTCATTTGACTAGCAAATGATGACATTGTATGTTGAAAATTTGTAAAATTTCCATGTTTTGGTGGTGGAGGAGGTGGAGGTGGTGGTGGTGGCATAGCAGTCGTTGTTGTTGTTGATGAAGACGATGCACTTGTTGATGTTGAAAATTGATTAAATGTTGTATGAAATTGTTGTTGATTT
>JAJEKB010021796.1:106989-134870 GCA_022393335.1 Macrotrachela quadricornifera | reverse complement strand
AAAAAAAACCATTTTCAGTCTTTCAGGTAAATAATCAAAAAAGAAAACAAATTCAATAACCCGTATGTAAATATTAACCCCGTTCCTTTATACATATAGATTTGACCAAAATATTATCAATTCCGTATATATAACTGAAACATTTGTTCCTAAACGTCAATTATTATCATCTAAGAAAAAAGATAAACATAAAGAAGACGAGACTGATGATGATGATAACGAAGATGATCTTGATAAGATAAATACACATCATGAAAATGAATCTTTTGAAGAATTAACTGATCCTGCTGCTATTGTTGATTCATATGATCGTGGTTTATATAAACCTCGTGTTGGTTGGCAATTTCGTTATCGTGTTTCTCGTTATATTGATTCATTACGTGAAAATATTCGTGAAGATCAAGAACGTTTAAAATTAGGTTTACAAGATATTAAACATAAAAAATCACATGAATTACGTGGTAAACGTAAACGTATTTTGGATAAACCAATACATCCAGATATAATTGAAGTAAAATTACCAGAAGAAATAATAATTACTGAACAAGTAATATAAATTATTATTTAATAAAATAAAAATATGATTTTTTTTATTTTAATTTAGGAAAATAAACCACATGTTGGTTGGCGTTATCGATATCGTATAAGTAAAATGCTTGAAGCAAAAAAACGTGGAGAATATATTGATGATAAAGAAGAAAAACATAAAACAAGATTAGAATCAAATGAAAAACCAATAATAATAACTCAAACTCAAATTGATAATAAACATATTGAAGAAAATAATCTTGATCCTGAATTAGGTAAAATAAATAATGAAGGACAACATGTTGGTTGGGCATATCGTTATCGTATTCGTCGTAAACTTGATGATTTAAAACGACAACAAGCAGGTAAAATGAAATTTTATAAAAAAAAAATATTTTATTTTAAAATAATTAGAAACTGGTATACCATTTGATTTGGAAACATTAGGTGGTAAACGTGAAAAAATACTTGTTGAATCTGAAATTAAATCAAAGAAAACGAAAACAACTAAATCTAAAGATGTACAAAAAGATGAAAAATCTAAAGTATCAAAACATAACAAACAGGATGAATTATCAAATGATAAAGAAATTGATAAAAAATTAGAAAAACTTACACCAGAAGAAGGAAGTGTTGGATGGCAATATCGGTGAGTTAAATTTATTTTTTCATTAAGTAAAAAAAAAAAATAAGAAAGTCAATTTTTTTTATTGTAGCTATCGTATTCAACGTAAACTTGATGCAATGAAAAATACAACTAAACATGGAAAAGAAAGTGGAAAACGTGCTAAAAATCTATCATTACCATTAAAACAAAAAGTTAAAGATAAATCTACAAAAAAAATTCAAGAATCTATAGAAAAAACACCATTTATGAGTTCTTTAGATCATGTATCATCCTATGTTTTATTTGGTTTTGTACCACCAATAAAAAGAATTCTATGTCGTTTACCATTAATTAGAACATTTTCTTCTTGTAATCAAACAAATATTAATCAAATATCAACTAAAGAAAAAACAAAACGACGTTCACATAAAAAATTAAAAACAAGAAAAGAACATCGTGCAAAACAATTTATTCGTAGTCGTCATACAAAATTAGGTGCAGAAGATAAAGCTACTGAACGACGTGTTGATGAAAGAATGAAACAATTATATAAAAGTCCATCATTACCACCTTCACAAACACCACCTTCATCATCACATGATATTAAAACTCATAAAAAGCAACACGTACATCCATCGAAAAAAACTCATCATACTGAAAAAACAAAACATCATCATCATCATCATTATCATCATCATCATCATCATCATAAAAATGAAGAACATCAAATTAAGAAGAAAATTGGAGTTGATTCAAAAAAGAATAAAAATAAAAAACAATTTCAAATTATTGGTAAAGAAGTTAAACATAAACATAAACATCCATCTTCTCCAACTATTATCAAAACACCACTTCCAATTGTAAACGATTCGAAATCGATTACTAAACTTCCACGTCTTCGTTCTCTTTCTGAAGTTATTAAAGATGAAGCAGCAACTATATTAGTAACAAAACGTAAATCATCTCAAACACCCGAAGAACGTCAAGCTGAAATAGATGAAGCCAAGGAAAGTATACAGGAACATATTCAAACTAAATCAACAGCAACAACAACAAAAACAACAACAACAACGTCATCGACTATTATTCATCAAACAACATCTCCTAAAAGTAATATTGCATCACCATCAAAAATTAAACACACTAAATCAATTGAAGAAAAAGCTGAAGAAGATGCAGAAGAAGTTACGCATGATACAAATACCCATAAAAACAAAGAAATATAGTTCTTAGAAAAATTATTTTTTTGCTATTTTCAAAATAAAAATAATTTAATATTAAAATATTGTTATGGTCTAGATGAACTAATTGATAGAATATCTCTAGATGATGATTCTTCGAAATAATTAATCATTTCATTTGAATTAAGATATTCAATAGGAATCTGTTCATGTATTCGTGATGGACGACTCCAATTAGCATATATAATAGCTGAAATAATCGTAATTGATACAAGTATAATTGAACCAATAAATATTAAAAATATAATTAATATTTTCTTTAATTTATTTGTTGAATTTTGTTCTTTATTCAATATTATAGATACATTTGTAGTTGTCTCAGAAAATAATAAACTTTCATTAATCATAATAAAAAAATGTCTACTTATCGGCTGTGTATATTGATCAATACGTTTATAACGAATAAATAAATATAGACGATTTAATTTAAATAAATCTGATTGATGAGAATGAATTGTTGACTGACATACTGAATAATAATTTGTAAGTATAGAAAGATAAATTTTAAAAAATAATTCAAGCATTTCTTTTTTTAATGTAGGAAATAAATAATAACTTTTAATGTAAAAAAATAAATGCTCGTCTTTGTTTTATATTCATATAATAAATATTCTCTATACTTTGATTCAAGTTAATCTACAAGTATTAAGCGCTTCTTTTTAAATCAATACTGAAAATGATATTCTATTCATTTGTAGTTATAATTAACTATTGTGCAATGTAGACTATCCTATTATGGAACTTCATTATAGAATAAACGATCAATAATTCTATTGACAGAATAGTTGTACCGTGAAATAACTTGTCTAAATAACTAATATAATATCAGAATAAAAGTAAACATAAACTGCATATTATTTTGTAATATAGTATCCAATATATGTCATCAAATTTTTGTCAATTAACACTTCTTTGATTTGAGTGTCACTATGATCTCTGATTGCATTATGTTTAATTAAATCTAAGAATGTTGCTCTGGCAATCTAGTATTTATTACTAATTTGCACATTTTCATCATCGCAACATGTTTTTAATTAATACGGATTATTTACCTTTTACAAAAAAAAATACAATAAACAACTATTAATGTATAAGAACAATCAACAGCATCAGATATGTTTTTATATATATTATAGTTGTATGAAAAAAATGCAGAACAGAATGTGTAAGAATATGATAAATAATGTCTGATAGAATTGAAAACAGAATGTTGCTTATTATACGTATACCAAAAGGTAGAAGATTGTATGTGATTACAATACACGTTGCAATGACGAAATGAAGTTGATTAGTAGCAATACTAGTCTATCGGAGCAACAGTTAATTAAATAAAGTTTCATACATCAAGACTTTCCATAATACATTTGTATTTCTTTCATTTTCACATCCTTTATAAAATGAAAAGATCATCGTCTATACTGATCATTTATTACAATTATATTAATAAAACATATGATATTTGAAATTGTAATGTCTCTAAACATTCAAATGTTTATCTAGATTTCAAATTGGTATGCCTTATCTTATATTAATCATTAGTAATTTTTGGACAGTTGGAAGTTTTTATGTTCCATATATTAAATTTCAAAAATTCTTGAGCTAAATATTAACAAAGTTCCTAAGTGAATTTTATTCATATAACATCGAAAAAAAAAAGTAGATTTTAATCACGTTCATAAATAGCAATAAAATCTGGCAAAAATCCTGATCGAGGATTTGCATCAAATGGTATAATAAGAACTGGTTTAAACGGTGGACCAGATATTTTATGTGTTGTACTTTCACTACCAGATAAACTGCAAATATGAATTATTACATAATTAAATCTTTAAAAAAAATATGATCATTTACCTATAAAGTAAATGTAGCATAGATGAATTAATGCCACGGCCAACAATAATTAATCGATCAATAAAGTCACATTCACGTAAAACATTAATAATAGATTTATCTAGTAAGAGAAAGAAAAGAAAATTATTGAGATAAATAAATTATTTAAAATACTTTGCCGTAAGTCTTGTCGTTCAATTTCATATCTAACTGGTCCAAAAACACATGTTAATGAAGCATTTTTCTTTCGAGTTTTTTCAATATTTGTTATAATTGTTTGAAATTCATCTCGTGTTCCACAAATACTAAATTGAACATTTTGTGTATGAGCTAGAAGTAAATAAAAAATAAAATACAGAATGATCTAAAAATCATTTTATCAAAAAAAGAAAACAATTGAATATCTCCATTACGGCTCGAGCAAACGAGTTGATTTTTTTTATCAATGATACAGACATCCATAAGCAGATCCTTTGTTAAATATTATTATTCGTTTTCAATAAAATCGATATTAACTTTGAATATGCTCTTTATTATTGATAAAAAAATCAATTCATTTGTTCGAACTGTAATGGTAATATTCAATTATTTTCTTGGTAAAGTGACTTTTTGATCATTCTATAGATTAATTATTATGAATAATACGATATTTTTCTTGTGTTTTCATTGCTGTTTTTATTGCAAATTGACTTGGATCAAGACCATAACATTGATCAACATGTTGAGTAGCAATTAATGGTAAAATACCTTGAAAAAAAAACACCAAGAATCAATTCATATTTTTTATAATCAAATAGAAATATCAAACAAACCAATATCAGAAAAATATTGAAGAAATATAGTTGATGTTGGTTCAAGATGACATAGTTTTAATATTTCAGCATAGATTGCTTCATAAGCTGTTAGATTTGATATACCATATGATTGTAAATTTGGTTCAAATTTCATACCAAATAAATCATAATAAAATGGTTTAGCCTCTTTACCAATAATCTGTTCATAAGATGTTTCATTAATAATAATTGGCCAACGTTTTGATCTGAATTAAAAACGAAATTAAATAGAAAAAAATAATAAAAATTTTTTAAACCGATATTCAAAATATAAATGTTCAATATGACATTCACGTCCTGGACCATTTTCAAAATATGCAATTAAACGTTCTTTTGCTGCTATACATTCCTTTATAAAAAAAATAATTAAAATCAAAGAAACAAAAAAAGAACAAAATCAATCTTACTGAACTATTAATTTTTCGATCAAAATAACCAATAACAACAATTTTTTCATCTTTTTTATTTGTATAAATACGTATAGGTCTCCAATGATGTAAAACATGTTCAATATTTGATATATCTTTTACTTCTTTTTGAAGAAAATTATTATAATGCTATACAAAAAAAAAATTAAATTCATATAAAATTTCAAAAGAAATAATATACTTTAACAATCAATCGATCATGTTTTTTATATATATCAACATCATCAATAGGTAAAACAAGCATCATTTGACCATCGTCATTTGATACTGAATAAGAAAAAAACAAAATTTATCATAATGAAATTTTCTAAATATCTTACAAGAATTATCATTTGCATTTGATCGATTAGCAATACCAAGTGCTAATTCACCTGTACGTGTTTTACCTAAATCTGCAATACATGATGTTAAATATTCATTTATTGCTGACTAAAAATAAACATATATATTTAATAAATAGAAACAAAAAAATTTATTTTACAATTTTTTCAATATTTCGAATTGAACATAAATTAACATCATTTGTTCGAATTAATTTACGTATAGATGAATGTAATCCTCGATCATAAAAAAGTGTTTTAGCAACAGATTGTAATCGACTTTCAAATTGACGTTGTTTAAGCTAAAAAAATTTTATAAATATAATATAATTATTAAAATAATTATATTCTAACAAACATTTAATTCTTCTTCATATGAAATATTTCGATATGGCATATATAATTCAACAGCTCTGAAATAATATAACTACAGATAAGACAATAAAATAAGCATATCGTCATTTAACCATCATTCCGTACCTTTTTTTTGGATCACGTAATACATCTGTAGTAAGAAATGTTGGTAAATTCTCAGGTGGAGATTCTATAGCTACATAAGATTGTACTGTTGAGTAAAAACGTTTTCTTCAATAAAATCAATTTATATGAATTTATTAACAATCAAGTTTTTTTTTTACCTATGTTTTATATGATAAGGTGAAATTATTCTTTTCATTATACAAGAAGAATACATATATCTGGAAGATGGAAAAAAATCCACTTTTGGAAGAGTAATTGATAATATTTATATGTTTTTATTTAATTAAAAAAATAAGAACAATATTCATGATTAAAATTATAAAAAAAAATATTATATGGAAAATAAACATTTTAATCATATTGCATTTTGTTATTCGATTCCTATGATATCCGTCAATGACTTTGGATATTATAATCATAATCGAAGAGCAATAGATTATGGATATTTTCATACAATATTAAGACGGACGACGACGAACATCACCGGTTTCAGAACTATCCAATAGAGTGTACATTTCTAAATAAAAAAAAAAAAATAAGATAATGAAAAAAGGAAAATTTCGAATCTATTACGTGGTTTTGATGATTTCTCTTCATAATGATGAGAATTAGTCTTCTTTACCGAACAACTGTCACCCTCCTTGATTAGTCATCCTTGTTGTTTTACTGTAGCCGATGATTTCTTTATTTTTGACGCAGGTCGTAATGCTTCGTAAATACGTCGACCTACCCAAGCACTGGCATCCAGGAGTAATCAGACCATAATTAATTAATAAAACAAAATCAATCTTTTATATCTATTAAAAAAAAAAGATTAAATATATTTTACGTTTATTACAAAAGAAAAATAACATTGAGAAATATTGATAAAATATTATATTGCTTATTCAACCGTGTCTATGTATATGACCTTCTAAGCTTTCTTTTTTTTTTGACTGATTTATATCGATAAATGTGAACGATTCACTCATATTCTATTTGTTCACTTCTTTTTACTATGCAAAGTTCGAAATATTCTTATCAATCACCTTCAATGTCATCATCAACTTCAAATTATCAAAGTCCTATGAATGGATTAAAGTATATTTATTATTTTATTATATTAAATATAAATAAATATATTTATATATATATATAGATCTCCTGAATCATCAGATTTTGAATATCTTGGTCGATTAGTAACACGAGAACGACCAATTATTCGAAAATCAAATTCTGTACAACAAAATATTGTTTATCCTCCAAATCAACATAAATATCATCATTCAATGGAATCTTCTCATCAAGAAACTTATGATGAAGAATCAGTTGGATCAAGCGAAGATGAGATTGATCATTCTGATGGTTTAAGTAAACCATTAGGTGTTATACGAATTAATGATCGACATCTTCGAGAAGGTATATGAAATAAAAATAAATTATTTTAATATAAAAAATATATATATTAGTTTATCGATTACCAACACCACCACCTACAATTAGACGAGTTTATCATCGTCTTCGATCACCTGAACCTAAAGTAATTGAACGAGTATTTGTTCGTCGTCCTCCACCACAAATTATTGAGAATATTATTGAAGTACCACCAGAAAGAGTTCATATTATAAATCGAGAAAAATATTTAGGAAAATCAACACCAGTTACACGATCTAAGTATTTAAAAACAAAAATCAAAGATTAATTCTTTGGACCTTTTTTTTACAGATTAGTACATTTAAAATCACGTCGTCATCATAGAGAAATAGAAGAACAAGAAGAAACAAATTTTATTCCATCTGAACAATATTCTCAACAACAAACAACAACAATTCCATTAACTACACCTCAACCAGGAACAACAACATCACTTGTTTATCCTCCACAATCAAATTTACCAACTGTTGGTTATATTGAATCAACAGTTCCACCACATATCATGTTTAATACTCAACAACCTCTTCAAATTCAACCACAACAATTTTCTAATCATCAAATACCTCCATCTTATCCACAACAACAAACATTCACTCATAATACAGCTCAACCAACATCTTATAATTATCCATCACAACAAACATTTACTTATAATACAGCTCAACCAACATCATATAATTATCCATCACAACAAGCAATTCCTAATTCTTCTTATGGATATCGTCAATATTAATTTAAAAAAAAAATAACAAAAAGAAACAATTAGCTTTTTTTTTGATAAAATTTTTTAATCATTTTTAAAATTACATTATACAATACATAGTATAAGCTTAAAAAGAACATGACATATTGAAAAAGAAGAAAAATTAAAATATATTATCTGTTTTTATTCGCTTTTTCCACCATCATTTCGACTACCAGTCATTGCAACCATAATAACCATTGACCAAAGTAAAACACCAACTATAACAGCTATAACCAAAGCTGGATAATCAACACAAAATTTAATTATATCAGCTAGATTCATATTCTCTTATTTTAGATCATCTGAAAATTAGAATATACTATAAAATAAAAAGAGAAAAAGAAATAAATGTTCAAGGATGGATCAATGAAAGAAACGTGTTCTATTTAAAAGAAAGAAAAAAGAAAAAATATGGTCAAAGGGATTACATGAGCATGTCATTCTACAACTATAATTGATTGACCGCTCGTATGGATGTGTTTTATTGAGATGACAAAACTAAATGAAAAATAATATCATAATAAACTTCTAATTTTTCTGTCTAAATTCATATATTTGACATTAACCCTAATCATCAATAGCTGTTCCTTCATCAACAGCTTTCTGTCCATGTTTATCGATTGATGCTGCTCGTTTCATTTCATCGAATTTACGTCCATAGATTGGAATTTTTGTATTTGTTACTTTCCAATCGCTTAAGTAAAGAAGATAAATAGTAGCTGATGCACCAAATAATCCTAATGATGGTGCTCTAAAATAAAAATAATATAAACAAAACATGAATAAATAATTTAAATATTATACATATTCTTGAAAATTTGAAAATGTCGCGGGCCAGTAAATCTACCAACACCTATTCAATGAATAAAATAGATTATAAGAAAATTATAAATAAAATATATTTACCCGGCAATTTATTTAAATAATAATCCATGAGCCTTTATGTGTTAATTCACAATTAATCTTAAAAAGAAATGCAAAATATTAAATGAGATATTTAAAAAACAAAAAAAAATGAAATAATTTATGTACAATCAAGCAAAACGACTTGATCTTAAACAAAAATCCGTCGGTGAAGTATGATTGTTATTTTTTTTTTATTACTTTTGCACGTTAAACAATGTTATGAGTATGAGAATGAATCTTTTCACATACACTTATTTTAAGATTTATCGTGCATTATCATTTTAATTATTAATCAAAATTAAAGATAATCATATTCAAAAAAAGATGGACAAACAAGATGCCATTTTATAACAGTAAATAAATAAATGATTTTATATATAAATATACATATTCCTATTACTTCCATTATTTATATTCTAATTACCTCTAAACAATAATATAGTTGTCACTATCAATCGAAACAACTGTTTATTATTAGTTATAATTACTATTGAATATTTATTCAATATAAATAAATAAAATAATAGTTTATATAATAATGAAATTTTCTAAATTTAATTTATTAGTATAGAATCTGTTCATGATATTGGAAAGTTTTGAATAGATCATTACATCTACTAGTGTCATCTTTGTTTATGAATGAAGAATGAAGAAAAAATCGATCAATAGAAATGGGAAAAAAAAAATTTATATAAATTTTTTGTGCAATTTCATTTTTCTTGCATCATTAAACGAACTTAATCTATAACAATTTGAATATTTAAAATGTTCTTTCATGTAAATAAAGAAAATATTGATTAAATATATAATAAAAAATGTCTTTTCTTTTTTTTTCTAGGTTAGTTTGGATCATGAAATTTTACTTCATCCTCGTTATTTTGGTCCACAACTTCTTAAAACAGTTCGACGTATGTTATTCAATGAAGTTGAAGGAAAATGTATTGGCAAGTAAGTTATTATAAATCGTCAATATTTAGAAAAAATTTTCTTTTTTTCTTTTAAATAGATATGGTTATGTAATTGCAGTTACTTCAATAGATAATATTGATGTGGGTAAAATTCAACCTGGTAATGACAAAAAAACAAAACAAGAATATTTATTAATTAATAATATAAAAATATTTTTTTTAATTATTTAGGACGTGGTTATGTTATTTTTCCTGTTAAATATCATGCAATTGTTTTTCGACCATTTAAACATGAAGTTGTTGAAGCTATTATTACTCAAGTAACAAAAGTAAAAATATTTAAATTCTTATTATTATATATATATATAAAATATTTTATTTTTTAGATGGGCATTTTTTGTAAAATTGGTCCATTAACTTGTTTTATTTCACGTCATGTATAAATATTTTGGCAATTTAAAACAATGTTATCTTTTTTTATGTATATTAATTTTAGAGTATTCCACGTGATATGGAATATGATCCAAGTGCAAATCCACCATGTTATAAAAAGAAAGATGATGTAAAAAATAATTCTATTTTTTTCGTACTAAATTTTTAATTTTTCTAGGATCTTATGATTCAACCAGATGATAGTATTCGAGTGAAAATTGCTGGTTTACAAGTTGATGCAAAAGATTTTGTATGTATCTAATAGAAGAAATAAAATTATTTTTGTAGATATATTATTAGTTAAATGATTTAGAAAATTTAAAATGAAAAATTGAATTGTTTGAGTAATTAATTTCTATGATATGAAGAGAAATGACATTTCATTTTAATTTGATACTATCGAAACAATACTCTGAATAGATTAAATTGAATCTATAAAAATTAGTCTATGAATAAAGCAAATTTTTTTATCATAAATAGATAATTTAATGAATTTGAATATTTTGATAATAAAAATATGAATGCAAGATCAATTGACATGTTTAAACTAATTAAATTTATTGATCTTATGTTGAGATGTTAATATTCTATTGATAAATTATCATTACTGTACATTTATTTCTGTTTTTTAATACTTATTCAATCTTTATTATAGAAATGATTGAAGTGATGAAATATCTATATGAACTTTTGTAAAAAGAGAAATATTTCAAGAGATGATCATTAATTCTTAAATTGAAACTCGTAATTCATGAGTATGCATCATAACAATCTCTAGTTATATTCCAATACTTGGAACATAATCAAATGTTTTCGAAAGATTCTGAATGTCTTTAACTGCTATTTCTTGAGAAAATAAGTTTAACAGTTAAATATAACTACAACAATAAATACTTCATTTTCACTTTGAATATCAGCAGTATAATCTGCAATTTATTTGAAATATAAAATCAAGTGAAACTATCTTGAGAGTTAAGGATACTATAATTTCGATTAAAATATTTAGTTAACTTGCTCAATGAGTATCCATGGGTTTTCTATCGATTGATGATCATTAAATAAATTAGTTTTGAAATCATGTAACAGCTGAAAGACTTTTCTCATATATTACCATTCATGACTAAATAGAAAATATTTTGAAATTAAAAATATAATTTTCTTTTTTTAGTTCGCTGTTGGCACATTAATGGATGATTATCTAGGTAAATATTACATTTTCAATTATTTTAACTTATATTAATTCATTGATTTTTTTTTTCTTTTCTAGTATCATAAAGAGTTCTTTTTTTTGTCGTATTATATGTATAAAATCTTCTTTTTGTTTCTTTTTTTTTTTGTTATATTCTCTAATGAAGAAAGAACGAATAAAAAAAAATGAGCTTTTCTTTTACGATCAATTTCATCATACTTATCTCGAAATATGATCTATCTACATTGCTATCTAACTTGACAGAAAAGAAAAGAGTCTTATTTGTTTGTTTACTCTTAAATTACTCGAACTTTTTTTTTCCTTGCTATATATGTTATTTATGCACAGCAGTGCTAATCGACTCGACTCGACTAATGATTAGTGTCTGCTATTATGTTTGATACATGTTTCTTTTTCTTTTTGCTTCTGTTCTGGCATTCATCACTTGGCACGAGTTGGCTCAACATTTCATCGTCTGTTCGCATTAGATCATATCTCCATCATCATACATTCTGCTAATCGACATCTTTCCTGACAAAAAAAAAAAAAGAAATACTATGCTTCCGGACGGCCTTTTTTTTTAAAGAAAACTTATAAGAGAGATGTATATCAAATATATGCAAAAAAAACGGAAAGAAAACATAAGAAAAAGGCAATATTATTCTTGAGATGTTTACAAATACAAATGTCCAATAGAAATCTAATGCAATTAATCTTGATATTTTATTTGAAAATGATAGATTGTTTTTATCTGATGATCATATAAACTTTGTTTAACTGTCAAACTTTCCTTTGATTGAAATTGAAAAATTACTTTATATTAAATAATGAATATTTTATTCAAAAAAAAAACAAAGTAAAAAAAAATAATTTTATACATCTCATATTACTAAAAAATAATAACTTATATAATCTAATAAAGAAAAAAAAATTTTCTTGTCTTTCTCGAACATACTGACACCGTAAACAGATTTATCTGTTGGGCGTAGATTATTTGACAAATTATTTGTTGGCCAATCAATAAAGATACTTGTCGACTTGTGCATCTTTTAATGTTTATTTTCCCTTGTATTCGTGTACTTTACCATCATCAACGTTGTGTGTGTGTTAACAAGCTCATATACAAGGAATTAGCTATTACTTCGTGTACACTACTCATTCTCCCGCTGTTGCTTCATATACTTCATCATCATTTGCAAAAGAACATACACGCCCATTTCCTTATTGTATGTTTATTTATTAGTAGAAAAGATTAGCAGATAGCTTTTTTTTTCTCTCCTCTTCTCCTTATTAGAGATTGTTGATGTTCTAATTTATAAAAATCTTCTATATGCTAATATAAGACGTATGCGGTACATTTCGTTTGTTATATAGAGCTTCATTTATTTAAAACGCATGTCAATGATAACAAGACTGATTTAATTGAAAATATGTCTGTGTTTTCTTTTTAATTTACATCTATTGGCAGCATTTCGAAAATGTTGTCGTTGCGTGAAAGCCACTCGATCTTATATATATACATATATACATACATACACCTTTTTCTTTTTCATTTTGTTGTTGATAAGACATATACAAGAATAAAAATAACACAAGCATATACACCTCTAACCACTTGATAGATTATTTGGTTTTGCTCTTTCTCTACATCGTTTGCATTTGAATTGGATTTCAATTTTGCTCTTTCTCTTACTGTTCGTTTATTTGTCTTCATCGAATATATATACAAAAAAAAATTGATGATTATCGTTTCTATTTGTTCATGAAAACCAATCATCAAAAGATTACATCTTATGCAATTGTCCAATACCAAAAAAAAAAGAGAATTAATCATATGTACATATGTTGACAATTGATTCTCATTTAGTTACACTTAGAATAAGTTTTTCTTTGAAAAATAAAGAAAAAAAAAAAAAAAAAGAGAAGAAAACGAGGAAATTTCAAGTGTTACAAAAATCAAATTGCTTGTATGATTATGTCCTTGAGTATAGAGCGGATCTAACATTTTCTATATACTCAGCAGGAGATTGACTCATTGTCACATACAATCGACATGTTGTTCATTAGTTATTGTTATGTTGCCGACTAGTCCTGCCGTGGGTCATGATGATTACGTTTAACATGTTTGATCTCATTTATAGCTTATGGCAATAAATCTACCTGAGTTTTTCCTTCTCATTTTACAATCAAGAAAAAGCAAATCTTGATATGTATATTTTTTTCTAAATCCAAATCAACTGTTTCAATAAAATAAAACAATATAGTTTATTATTTGAACAATGGTAATCAGATATGAACAAAAACTAAAATGAATTTTGTTGATCCTTAAACAGTCAAATTGATTATAAGTAAATTTCAATATATATATATATGAAATTTTATCTACTAAACTTAATATAAAAAAAAGATCGAACAAGCTGACGACAATACAATCAAACAACGATTTGTGATGATAATGATGCACCAAACGGATGATAGTATATATTGGTAGTTTTTTTTATTGTATTCATAGGAAAACATAAATGACGACAAATTGAGAAAGACTAATGTTAAATGTATGTTTATATGATGTATGCGACAGCTGGAATTGATGATGAAAGAGAGAAGTTTATATGTCCTTCTCGTTTTTTTTCCATTACTCTTTCGTTATAGTGCAAACAATCTTAGTTATAAAAAAAATTAGATCTTATTTGTAGCAGCTTGATAGATTTATTTTTTTCAAAAGAAAAAAAAAAGAAAAAGAAAAAAGAAAAAAAGAATAATTTGTATTTTTTTTTTGACAAATCAAGAAGAAAATAAGGGTAAAAACGAAGAATTAAAAAACAAACAAACAAACAAACAAACGAAAAAAGAAAATGTCATCTTTTCTCGCCATACATATATATATGATACTGGAAAAAAAAACACGAATCTCATTCACTTCTATTCATATTATGACACTGACCTCGTTTTATTTGGTGAAATTGTACTAGCAGATAATAAATGTTCAGCTAAAATCGATCGATTTGTTGGTATTTGATGATGTCTTAATGCTTCAGCGGCTGCTAATGCATAATTTGTTGAATGATGAGAATGAGAATTTAGTGCATTTAAAAATTGTTGTTGTTGTTGTTGACATGCTGCCGCTGTTGTTGGTGATGATGCTGACCACATAGCTGCAGCAGCAGCTGATGCATAAACAGCAGCTGAATATGGCCATGGATTTGTATGTGGATGTTGTGATAAAAATGATGTTGGTACAAATGGATGTGGATGTGTTAAACCTGAACGTTTAAATGCTGCTAAACGATGATTTCTTGATGTTGATGTTCGACGTCTTAATTTACCAGTTGTGGCACCAATAAAAACATCATCAGCTGATGGATCAAGCATCCAATAATTTCCTTTACCTTTTAAAAAATGAAAAAAAAAATAAAGAGTTTATTATTTTTTTCTTTTTCAATTTTAATACTTACCGGGATCATCATAATGTCTTGGTACTTTAACAAAACATTTATTTAATGATAAATTATGTCTAATAGAATTTTGCCAACCTTGTTTATTTTCACGATAATATGGAAAAGATTTCATTATATATTCATATATACCATTTAATGTTAAACGTTCATGTGTTGATGAACGTATAGCCATCATAATTAAAGCATTATAAGAATAAGCTGGTTTAACACCATATTTATTTCTTGGTGCTGGTGTTGTTGTTGTTGGTGTTGTTGATGATGATGATGATGATGAAACTGGTTTTTGTTCTTTAACATTATCATTTCGGCTAATTGTACCATCAGAACCTGATGCATGTCCTGATGATGATTCACTTGATATAGATGGTGATGATTTTTTAATTAATGATTTTATATGACAATTTGATTCTTCTGTTTCAATATCATCATCTTCATCATATTCCGAATTATATATAGGTGGAGATGTACTACCAATATCAACATCTTCTTCATCATGATGATGATGTTCATCATCAGATTCATGATGAATTATAGTTGAACGTTTTTTTGATGGAATTTCATGTTCATTTTCATCATTACTTTCATCACGTATTCGTTTTAATGAATTTGATGTTTGCATGGATGTATAAAATGAAACTGTTTTAGATAATTTTTCAATATTTGTTTTCTATAATAAAATAAGGAGATAAAAAAAGAAAATATTAATCATAATAAAATCAATAGTATTGATTTTTTTTTCATTTTTACCGTATCATCTTCGCCAAGAACACTACGAATTGAAAACGAACTATGAAAAACATGTTTTTGTTGTTGATCGGTACCGTTTGTCATCGCGTTACTTTTTTTTTTAATTCTGAAAAAAAGAGTAATGCGAATAGTAATGATGTATTATTTCTTCTTCTCTCTATGACGACGTGTCAGAAGTAACAGCCTGTTTGATCAACAAAAGACGATGCGCATCTCTTCTCTTCGAACGTTTTTTTTTCTTCTATTTGCATACAGAAGGAGGTGTTCGTGTTCATTATTTTTCCTCCTTTTTTTGGACCAATGTTGATGCAGCTTGCTATTAACATGGTTGGCCGGAACGAGAGAAGAAAATTGATTCTTTTTTCTTTCGTTTTTTTTTTCTTTTTTCTTTCCTTCTTCTAACAGCCAATGTTTGTAAAACAGAACTTCTCTATTTTCACCAATAGAAAGGAAAAAAAAAAATTTGACCTTTTTTTCTAAATATACTTCATTGATATTTATTCATCTTCAAAAGATGTTTACGTTTCTATTGTCATCCTAATTGGCATCAATCTTTAAAAAATCTTAAACGAACGACAACTGTCATTGATTTAAACCAGACTCAATATGCAATAGAGTGGTTTCTTTTTTTTTGCTTTGTTTATAGTCTTTGTATAACTATATTGATTGATCATTGTCGTTGCAGAGATGACGAGTCTATTTTAAGTAGGAGAGAAAGATAATCTAACGAATATGATCTATGCAAATTTCTTTATAAATGTTTATATGCCAGATATACTGCTGTTACAAACTGATAATCATCCATTCTCGCAATGATGATGATGATGTTGTTGTTGCTTATATGATGTAGTGCCGTTATCATGAGAATCGATCGAGTTCGCTTCCGTTACTCGCAAACAAACAAATAGACATTCATAGGGGAAAAAGAAAAAGTTCCGACACCAGAAACGGAAGACAGACATACACACATACATACACACCATCGGTAAAAGTATCAAAAAAAAAACGAACAATTATAGGATAAAAAAAAGCGAATGTTCCGGAAATGAAATGGAGTAGGAAAAGTCTATATCATTATTTCACTCGTCATCTCTAATTAGTTGATTTAAAGTGAACACCTGCACTCTCGAATATTAATATCTAATTTTACTACTCACTTAATAAGAAAATCATGAATGAAAATGAGTCAAAAAAAGTAAAGAAAAAAAAAACAACAAGCCGTTGAGGAAAAATATATATATATAAAAACTGCACCCTCTCTATCACGGCGATGTTTACGCAGTTTGGAATGTTGTATGTATATGTGTAGGGTAGGAAAAAAAAAGTAAGAGTAAAAGACGACGTCAATCATTCTGACAGTTTATTGTTATAAGACAGCGCATGATGAAGAGAAAGCTTAGATGCCTTGAAAAAAAAACGATTTTGACTCTCGTTTTTTTTTTCATGTCTACGTGCAGACTTGCACTATTACCCTGATGACAACAAGGGAGTAAAGTGAGATAGAATAGATAAAGAATGTTCTTCAATTTTTTTGCTTCTTTTTTTGACTCATATGACTTTCGAAAAAATGTATATATGACGTCAATTTTAATAAACAAAATATACACATAAAGAACCTTGAAAATATAAAATAAAAACTAACAAATTCATCATTGTCACGATGTTGTTATTATTATTATTAAATCGTGCTGCGTAAATTCTTCAATGATGAGATGTATACATTGTTGAGTATGTCAACGACACTACATGCTACATTAATTTTCGATAGAAATCTACAGTCAGTCAGTCATTTTATATATTGTGATTAGTTTAAGAGTGTCGACAAGCACACATTCAGTAAAGAGATAATGATGAGCATTTTCTCTACTTCTTTTGCTTGAATGATTAAAGAAGCAATACATATACATAGTGGCAGCCATACGGGAAAATTTGTTCACTCGTCCATTGAATGTCTGTTTTTCTATATATAATTTGCTCAATTTTGCTTTTTCAATGGACAATAGTATACGTGAGCGCGTGTCCATTTTTGTCGACATGTTCACACATCACAAAAGCGATTAGTGAAACAACTAGTATACCTTTTGATCTAACCTCTATTTGACATGATCATAATGGATGGTGTATGTTGGATACTTCACAATAAAAAAAAAACACAAGAGATATTCATTTTCGCTTCATCAAATTTCAATGGTTAACTGACATTTTCATCTGACAAATTGTTCAAACATATGAGATTAAGAGTAAGCACAAGGACATAATAATCATAATTGAATAGATGCTGAAATTAGAACTGATCAATATATGATGACAAGCTTAAATCATCTTTATACCGCTTACTTTGTTCTTAGTTTTAAAATTTGACAACAATCAAATATAATTATTTATTTCTAATGTAAATCAATCTTATTTTACAAATGTTACTCTTCTATTATACAAATGAAAATTCAATGAAAAAAGTTTTTTTTATTAATGATTTTTGGCACCAGATTTTATTAATGATCAATGTTAGATAAAGAAGAGAAATAGTTAATGATTAATACATATTTTGACATGAAATGATTGTTCAAATAATTTATTAAATTAAATAAATATATATATATATATATATATATATTTATTTTTATAACAATATGAAATTCTCAATCTTGTTAATTTACATAAAATGTTAATTTATCTTTCGATTTTTATCAGTAAAAAAATAAATAAACAAAAATTTCTAATGTTATTCTTTTTTACTCAATTTAATTATGTTATAATAAAAAGAAAAAGAAACTTTTTTATCGGAACATTTATAATATATATAAATTATATTCTAATATAGTTTATTTATGGAACATAAAATGAGGCGGAGATGATAATTTAAACCATTTGAAACGCTATATAATTTAGTATAAAAATTGTTTTGAATAAAGAAAAAAGAGAGAGAAAAAGAGAAAATGAAAATATTTCGTTTGTAGTAGAATCATGAAAGGATCTGTCTCAAATTATTTTTGCTTATATGTAATGGATCAATTTGTTAGGATTTTCATTTTATTGATTAAAAAGTATTGACAATCAGATATAAAAGTTTTTTTTCTATATCATGTCTAATATGTAGTGATTTAACTGATTGAATTTCATTGTTGTTATTTAGTTAAGATCGGCTATTCAAGATTAAAAAATATATAATGAACGTTTCATAATAAACAAGATAAAATGAATTCTTCATTTTAAGGCATTTTCCAAGACTATATTTTGGATTCGTTTGATGAAGAATTTTTTGCTTTATAAAATATGTAGACAAGTCAACTCCGATCATACGTGTATTAAAAGTTTGACATTTTATCAAGAAAAGTTTGGGTTACTTTTAGAAGATTACAAAGTTCTAGAATAGATATTAATTTACAAATTGACATTACGAAACAAAAGTTGAAATTTGGCATCTGATCTGTTTATATTCATACTTTTAGATAAAGTCTTCATTATATTTTGATAACAAATCATATATTACATTTGCTGCATATGAACGAAAAGATAAACATTTTCTCTACAAATTTTTAACATTCTAAAAGTAATCCTAACTTTTCTTGGCAAAATGTCAAAAAAATTCGACAAGAAGCATGGGACATATATATGATTGGAATTGTCTCGTTTGCATCTGTTCACTTTTCATCATGTTTTATTAATTATTTAGAGTACAACAATTTAAAACATGTTTTGTAGAGCAAAAGATATTCTATCAAATGAAATATAAAATATAGTCTTCAATATATTGGAAAGTGCCCTAAAAAGAGATGAACATTATAATTTATTAGTCATGAGCTACCTATTAAACATTTTAAACAACATAAAACGATTTTGTATATCATTATCAAATAAATTCATACATATAATAAATACAGTTTGTTAAGTTTATAGAATTTTTTTATTTAGCTTTATTTAGTAACATCCTGAAGCGCTTACTTAAGAGGGAATAATAAAAAGGAGAAGCCAGAGTAGAAATAGATAAAATACTAGCGATTTCGAGTCATAGACTGGTAGTTCTCTGGATATTTAATTTGATTTCATTTTTATAGCATGTAGAGGGATTCACATTTGGTTTTATTATGGAATACGAATGAGAAGAGACGATCTAAAAGAATGTGAATTGTGATTATGTGACGGAGAGAGAGACGAGTAAAGCTTAACGTTATCGTTCTAAGTTACAAATTTGATCCATTTAACTATCAGTGATACATGTCTCTGAATCAATTTCTTTATTCTTTTCATTTTGAACAGGTGTTCTACTGAGTCATTCTTTTCTTTCTTGAATTTGTTCCAGTAGTAGAGATCTTCGAGGAACAGAGAGTTTCCTAGATTGTCGGACATCTGTATACTTATTCTGATGCCTACTCTAAATTCCCTATTCAATATTTCTCGATATGTGCTGGAAAGAAAGGGATAGAAGGGAAAAATCTAAGCAAGATGTGGAAATACGTAGAAGAGTAGACATTTTCTCAGAACTGGGATTGCAATCCTTCGATCGTTTCTTACCCATTTAAACTTCATTAAAGTTTTATCAATTTTTTCTACACAATGATCGATTGTTGGTCTTAATGACATTTTGCTGGTTCAGATAAATCCGACAGGATATCTTACCTGATTGTAAAATACTTGTGCTACGGTTTATTTACAACTCAGCAATCCTGTCGCCAACCTTCGTTCCTTCTTGTTCTAAATGATCTTTTATGGAAGACAGTCTTTTCATCATTGGTGCTCCAATTAGCACATTCAGATCATCTGTGAATAAATGACCTGAGTGTGCTCTTAAACATTTGATCAGATCACAATAGTACACAATGAAAAAATATGGGCTCAAGAGCTGCTCCCTTGAGGCAACCCAAATAAATATGTAAAATTATTGATATTGCATGATTATGCCGAAATTCTAGCTTGGACATGTGTTGATTAAAACAACTGTTAGTTATACGATTTGCAGGTTTAAAACTTGACAAAATATGCTATATAAAAGATTCAGTTTTGTACATCTTTAAGTTTGTATTAATATTTTATTCTGAATTGAAATATGTATCGTCAGACTAATAATTTCAACCCTTCACAAAGATCTGTATTAGTTTAAATTGATTGTCACAATTTGAAAAGGGCCATCTATTCATGAATAATGACTTTCATATAAGTTTTGATAAATTAATTCAAATTGTATGCGACTTATGTTTATATTTGTCTGTATAGTAATCTAGCGTCATCTTTTTCTACATTCATTAATAGGTTTGGTATATATCGTCTATCGTTCGAATAAATGAGTAGTAGTAACAAAAAACACGCATTTTCAAAATCTATAGAAGATTGAAAATAATAATATACACTTTTTAAATATTTACATATTTTCTTAATTAAAATTCATATATTTTTTAGAACTCTTTTTCCTTTTTATCAGCATTTAAAAATGCTAAAAGGTTTAACATGGCAATCGCTTAAGGCAAATTATTCATTAATACCATTATTTTCTATTGTTACAATCGGTATGGTAATGGCAGCTGGACATGCATTTCGTAGTCTTGCATTTTCAACTGATGTTAAAGTGAACAGACGTAATCCAGATCGACCATGGGAAGTTCAAGTCAATGATGATGGCTCATTTAAACATGCAAAATATCTTAAAATTCATGATTATCGTAAATTAAAAAAGAGTGATTATGAACCAGAACTTGAAGAATAAATATTTTAGAACAATTCAACCTTTTCTAGTGACTCAAAATGACTCCCATTATCATTTTTGTAGGCATTCTTGAACTTGAAATACTCCCAAACTGTAGATTCGTTTGTTTTTTTTCTCGTATATCGAGAAAGAACTAGTTTACGTCCGTAATCCTTTTTTTTGTCATTCACATCGTCCTTTTTTTAAAATAAAAATAAAAATAAAAAAATTTTAATTATCTGTTATCCATTTTTTCATTAGATTATAATACTCAATCAATTGACGGTGCAACAAACATCATTATTTCCTTTAATTTAATACTGAAATATGCGGCATCTTTAATCTCAACAATCCAATAGTGAAAATTTCGCAGAATATATCTGAAATATTTATATCTATCTAATAATTAATGGTTCTGGTACCACAATGTATTTTTGAAAATCGACCCGGAACTAAGTTTTTCTTATTTTCAGGAACCGAAACTTGAGCTGACAATGTATGGTTCAAGGTGAATTTTTGCGACCACCAAGCGATACAAGAAAATCGAGACTCACAGTCACGATCTTAAATATTAAATCTTTTAAATTTAATTACTGGTCACTTAAATACATGCCACAAAGAATTTAAAGATTTCTAAATATTTCAATTTTTTATATTACCAGTGTCAGTATTATGTAGCAAAAAAGTAATTTACCTATCACTTATTACATATTCACGATTTATATGTTATTTTATTCATAAAAATACGATTATGCGTTGATAAATTTTAGAAGAAAATGTCTAGCTAAAGCTATGATAAAAAACTTGATAACACAGGATAAGATCAGTTTATTAGAGTATGAGAAAATCGTTATCATTCATGTTTAATAATTAAGAAACAGATCATTTGGTATTTTAATATGTCTGATATATTTATACTGTATTTTTTTAACAAAGTCATATTTGAAATTCATTAATTTAAACTAGATGGAAGTATTGAATGATCTAGTGTAAATAACAAAGTTTTTTACTTCTAAAACATCATCTGAATATTTAAAATTCATCTTATTAAATTATTCATCAATGTTTGAATTAAATGAAATTTATATAATGTATATTGTCGATAGAATTTTTAACAATAACGATACAATAGATTGAATATAACCTATGGAACCGATTTATTTAAGATTTTTCTTATTTATTTTATTTTCATATAATAAAATACTTAATTTTGAAAACAAACGATAATATTCTTTGTTGTCACATAAAATTATTTATATATTGGGATATATCTTTCTAAGTTTATAATATTCGTATTTTTGTTTCTTTTCTCAAACTGTTGTTCTATTAAAGTCAATTGCATTTAAGAACGAGATCAACAACAAGATTTTAATACAGTTTATTTCATTACAATTACAACCGAATATAAGAATCTTACCAGAGAAATTGATTTGTACAACGTAACTTAAATTTTCGGTGGCTTATATGCAAATGATCAACATTCAATGTGTACTGATACACAATGTCATAAGTAATGAGATTGAGGCCGGTTACGCATGTAATTAACATACCACACCCACCTTTCATCACTAGTAATAAGATTGTAAAGCCAATGGTAGTTGCGATGAGACGTCATTAATTCCATACAAACATCAACTCTGTATAGGAGTTGGTGTAGTGACAAATCATGCGGTATTCAAACTCCATATTTCTACGTTTTGCCTAATTCGTGCAGATATGTTTCCACCATAATATTGAGAGCACTCAAGACGTTCTAGTAAACACCGTGTGATCAATCTAGGATCTTTTCCAATAAGTTCCTTTAGAAGATCCATATTTACCTCTAGTAGTCTTCTCATATAAGGTAAATCGTCGAATTCGAAGCTACCGTTCTTGAACCGACTGAACCAATGTTGCGCTGTACGAATGAGAGCGCATCCTTGCCTATCGTATTGTTATGTGACCCTGATAGAGTTCATGAAGTAGAAATACTCGGAGCTCTTGATAAGATATCTTTATTTCTAATTCGGGATCAGCATATATACCCAGAGTTTTATTGTTGTTCGAAAGATATTTACACTTTCTTTATATACTCTTAGTATAGAAACGTCTAGAACTTTCTTGATTGTTCTAGAAAATTACGAATACCAAACGACAAAAATTTCTTACCAACCCAATACAATTGTCACTTATCCAAAAGTAAACATCAAGGATTTTTATCAACGTTTTATGAATGATAACTATACATATCTTGTTATTTATCTTTAATATCACATTCACTCAATATGATTAATAATTATTCAAATATTGTCCAACTATATTTTTTTAATAGAAAAATTTTTGCAATATTTGCCAATTATGAATTATAAAAACAAAATGTATTCAATAAATATTTTCTTTTGATATTTTATCTTTTGATTAAATAAATACATATTGAGATATTGTTGCTATTAAAATAAAAGAAGAAATAAAATTATTTATTTTTCTATGATTATTTATTCAGAAGACGAAAATTCGTGAAAGTAAAATATAATAAAAGTATGGCGAATTAAACGGAAGCAAAATGTCATAAGAAAATGTTTATTTGTCTATCACAAGTATATGTTGGAATATACTTTATCGATTGTTTTAACTATCAAAAAATCGTAAAAAATCATATAAATTTATCTTTCCTTCACTGTTTGTTGTACATTCAGCAATCATCTAAAATAAATATATAAATTAGAAAAATTTATGATAATATATTGTTTTTTTTTCTCATTACCGCATCAATAAGATCATTTTCAAGTGGTAAATTAATTTGTCGAAATAAATCAAAAATATTTTCTCGAGATATAAAACCATTTCGATCTTTATCATAACGTAAAAACATTTGTCGAATTTCTTCATGATTTGTTATACGCATATGTTTTAATTTATTACGTATTTCAGCATATAAACGTATAAAATCACCAGGTTTACGTTGTACACGTACATTAGTAGTAAGACGTGCATCTGGACGACCTGTTTCATTACTTAAATGTTGTCGTAATGATTCAATAACAGCAGGTGTAAATTGTTCTGGATGTTCTTCAGCGTATTTTAATACATATAAATCAGCAGAACGAATAATAAAACGTTGACGAAATATTTCTATTGTTGCACCAATATAAAAATCGGACGGACCATAATATTGAGGTTGTTCAAGTGAAGAACCTTTGCAAAAAAGAAAATTTATATTGATTTAATTTCAGAAATTTTTTTTTTTAATTTACCTGGTTTTGATACACGTGTTCGTTCAAGAAATCGCCCACCAATAATACCTGTATTGCGTTGAGGTGGTTCATGAACACTAATTGTATCATCACCAAGTCGATAACTAATGATAAATTTACGTAATTTATCATCTTCACGTGGACTATCCTATTTAAAGAATTAATCATTTTTAGAAAAAATAAAGAATTTTTTCGTACTAAAACAGCTTCATAACGAAGTACACGATGATCATTTTCCATTAATTTAACATAATCTTTTTTTGGTCGTTCTGGTTGAAGACGTAAACAATTTTGCATTGAATCTTCTAATGAACCAAATCCATTATATGGAGGAATTTCCTTAAAAAAAAAGTTTTTCTATGAATAATTAAATAAAAACAAAAAAAAATTAAATTTTTTACCATTTTAGGAAATTCATTACGTGTTGCTTGAGTATTAATTGCTTCAAAATTATTAATACCAAAATTTTTTGCATAAAATGTTTTTGTAAACATATCACAATCATATATCAGAAAATTTCGACCATAAATATTAACAGTTTTTCCAATCATTAAATCCGATGGTTTAAAATAATCAGTTACTTCTGTATCAGTTAATTCAAGAAAGACATGTGGAAATGTGCCTAAAAATATTTCATTTCATTATGTGGCTTTATGAAATTAACATACTAAAAATGTGAATGCAACTTTAAATTGACGTACTTACGGCTCTCCTTCTCCTTCAGAGAGCTTAATAATCAAGATTAAATGTGATTAAATATGTTTGCCTAGTCACAACAGTGCTCAAACCATTTTGGAATCTTCTAGACTCTTCCTAAGTATACTATGAATCTGAGATCTTCACTGGAAATTTTAACAGTTCTGATATTTTAATGCAATGAAATGATCTTATTATAAATATTGATTAGGAGGATGATTGCCTTGTTGATATATCAGATTCAGAAAAGAATGAACACATAAAGCATGGACTATTCATGTTCAGCAAAAGAAATCGGGTAGATCGATTCACTGACAGTTTGTTATCATTGGAGGACAACTATTGCTTGCTAGAACATCATCACTTTAGATGTTTTGTATTAGTATAATGGCGCTAAAGAAGCCATATGAATTCTACATTTTAGTGTCATAAAGGCTGTACTAACAAGCTTTGTTTATGATAAGCAAGATTTCAATACATTCAATATACGCTCCATAATGAAAAGATACAGATGTTAATTTCGAAGAATGATTAAATACAGTATTTTATTACACTAACCTTTAACATCATAACGATCCTTTGGAATTTTATGACGAGTAATAAGTATCGGGAATGGATCGCGGCCATCATTTGCTTTATGTACTTCACGTATTTCCATTGTATCATTAACTAAATAATATTGTATAATAAACTCTCTCTGTTCACCAAACATTTGAGATCGATCATCCCATACAGCATAAAAACGTAAAACTTTTCGATCCATTTCAACATACTGTTTAAGTTTATCAAAATCAGTTTTTGTTTTATATGATTTGAGTTCAGCTGCTTGTTGTCGTTTTGTTAAATATGGATCACGTGGTATTAATTCAGGTTGATTTACATGAATACCTTCACTTTCAAGCCATTCCTATAATAAATTAATTTAATATATATATTTCCTAAAAAAGATTTGTTTTTTCTTTTTATTTATTCTTACTCGAGTAAATGGATCACAATCACAAACACGAAATACTTTTCCATAAACAGCTAAATTTTGTCCAAGATTAATATCACGAAAATTATATGTTTCACCTTGATCATTTTTTGGAAAACGATGACGACGAATTAATTTACCTTGTGGTATACCACTATTTTCCTGAACTTCTTCAATTATTTCTAAACTATCATCTTCAAGATAATAAAAAATTTTTACTGGTCGTACACGATAATATTCATTTGGACTTTCTGGTATTGTTTGTTTAAAATAACCAAAAAATCGTAAAACTTTTTTATCAAATGCTAATGTAGCTGGAACAAATTTATCAGGTGTTTCAACAACAGCTTTACCATATAAAAGTTCTGGTCGATAATTTCGAAGAAGTTCTAATTCATCTTCACTGATTTGATTATAATTAATACGTGTACCACCTGAATAGAAACAACGATGATTATCCGATTTATTATTAATAAAATATAAAAAAAAGAAATTAAATCTGTTTATATTAAACCGATTAGTGTCTTTCCGATTATTTATCCTTTACAGTTGAATTGCTTTCATAAATAGGATAGTATCGAAACTTCTGATATTCTGATTGCTATATGTTGGGAAATTCGATTTTCTTTTTCGAAATTTATCTATTCATATATTAATTTTAGAAATATGATTAATAGATTAAATAATTGATAGAATACTTTCTTATCTTACCTAATCCAACTTCTGGCCATTTAGTAACTCGATGACCATTTTTAACATCAAGTGTATGACTAACATGAAAATTAGTTTGCTAAATAAAAATATTTGCTTAACAATAGAAAACAATATAGATAATATATGTTATTAATACATACTGTTGGATCACGGAATGAATTTCCTGGTAAACATGGTAGACCTTCCATTTATCTTTTCTTCTCTTTTTTTTACTTAATACTCGACACCTAGTTGTCAACAGGCACTAAGAAATGATATTGTTACTACTTTGTTTGCCTTTCTCTTCACGTTTGATGCTAACTTTTTCATCTTGGTTACCTAGTAACATCCATCAAAAATTATTCTTATAAAATTTTAACTGGTAAATTATGACAAAATATTATTATTATTATTATTTCAGTAATGTTAGAAAAAAAAACCACGAGGATTTAACCAAAACCTACCTGTACATAGATGTCGTAAGAATGAATCATTACCTGAAGAACAATATGCGGGGAAATATGATCGACTGAAATTACGTAAT
>JAJEKB010021796.1:0-76989 GCA_022393335.1 Macrotrachela quadricornifera | reverse complement strand
AGAAAAGATGTGTAGGAAGTGTGAATGTAAAACAAATGCATAGGAGAGGAAAGAAGCTGTATCATGTCCGATGAATATGATAGCTAAGAAACCGAATTCATTAAATACTTTTCATATATGCACTTGGATTCAGATCTTACCTCTGTTGAGTAGACTTTTTTGGGTGTAGATTTAGATTCTAACTGTTTCTAAGTTGAGTCAAATAATCGCATTGAAGGTATTGAAAGATTAACATGTCCTATACATTTCTCAAGGAGTTCTAACAATGATCTTATGACAATCAAATGATGATCAGGTTTTACTCGTAGTTATAGCTTGTAAACTCTAAAATTTTTGGATTCAGATTCAATTGGTTCTAGGAACTACCATATGACTTCTAAATAACAGAATAAATTCAAAACAAAGAATATTTTAGAGATGATGATGAACGAGAAGTGAAAAGAAAATATTTAGGAATATATTAAATATGAAATAAATTTCATTTAAATAGTTATTCTGAGTTCGATTATTTTCAATTTATCAAAATCAGTACATTGGTTTCATTTTAGTTACCCTTTTTATTGGATATATTTGATGAAATTTTGATGATTTTTACGAAATGAAAAGTTCGAAAGTCATCAATGACTTTAAAATGTATTAAAGATTATGTCCATTTCATCAAAAAAGTGTGTGCTCTTCTTTTTTATCATTATTCTTCTGTGAGGAGATTTCCATTAAAATTTTTAGAATGACAGAATAGAATATACCCCGATCTAATAATTAATGATTAAAGTAGATGGATATGGTATAAATTATTCAATATATAAACGATTTAAACGAAAAGACTTTTATTAGTTTCATATTGAAATATTTCAATTAATACTCAGTCAAAGTTGAGTAGAAGACTGCTCTATCATAAGGCGATTGAATTTCTTTATGCAAACAATTTTTTAAAATTTTTATGTTTTCTACCGATAAACATCATTTATTTTAACTAATGACGAGAATAAACCGTACTCCCCAACTAAACTCAACCATTTTTGCACGACAATAAAAAAAAAGTTGATTAGTGCGTTGCTGTAATATTTTGATGATAACTGTTTGTAGAAATAAGCTTCACTATGGTAAGATCTATTGTTTTGCCTTCATTGTGAGTAAAAATGGTTTACTTAGAATGAGAAAAGTCTTAGGAATGTGAGCTTTTTTAGATTGCTGAGAATTCCAAATATCGCCAATTTAAGATACTCGCCAAATACAATAGTCATATTGACGAAATTTAGGCTATCCGAATTGCTCTGATGGGAAGGTCCTTTCGGATAAGTTCATTACAAAGATTTTTTTTCCCTTGTAAAGTTATTATCAAACGCCCAAATGAAATGAAAATTCTAGTAGAACTATAATTTTCATATATCTTATTATAGTATAAGCCTTAGTCTTTTATTACTTTATGTTATTGAATTATAGCAATTGAAAGATGATAAATGCATTATCTGTAAGCTGATTAATTTCTTTTGTCAAAATTTTGTTCATTTAAATTTATTTTATCAATGATAAGAAATGATATTTTAAAAAAGATTTATAACATTTTTCTTGTTAGTTTACTCTTTGTGTTTAGAAAAAAACTATGTCGAATTACAATAATTTTACATTCATTATTTTATCAATTCTGCTTTTATCTGTAAATGGGAAACAGCAAAATCAAAACAATGAAAATATGTGTGGTGCATTTGTCAATATACTTTGTGTTCAAAATGTTCTTTCCGATATTCTCAAAGCAACAGAAGAAATTCATACAATAACGATTCATATTGAACAAATAATTGTAAATATAACATTAAGCAAGTTTTTCAAATAATGTTTGCTTTTAATTTTAGTGGCAAAAAAGTCAAATTAACACTACTCTTAATAACGGATTACGCTATGAAATAAATAGATTACGTTCAACGTTTCCAACATCAAAATATCATAAAAAATTATTAGAAATGGATAATATTACTAAAGTAAATTAAATGATTTTTGTTTTTTCTTTTTAAAAAAAACATTAATCATTTTTATTTGTTCTTTTTTTCTTAGTATGATTTAATTCATTTAATCAAAGAAGAACGTAATGCTATTCATTATTTATATAATTTTGTAAAAATTTTACGTAATGATTCAAGTATTTTTCGAATAGAAATTGATAATTTATTTTATAAAATTCAAAGTATTTTACAAAGACGTATGATATGTGATTACAGAAATATTTTATATGTATATTCAGAAAATTTATTACCAATTTATCATATAAATAATATTCAATTGTTAAAAACACGAAAACGTGAATTAACATCTTTAGCATATGATACTTATTCAATCATTATTGCTCGATTATTACGTCAATGGATGGATGATATTAACAATTTTATAAATAATCTTGAAAATAAACTTATTTACATCGATATATCCTCTATCTGAATATATATATATTAATAACAAAATCAGTTGTAATAGTTATTGATTATTGCATATTTCTTATAAATGCTTTTAATATTAATGATTAATAAATATTTATCAGTTAATTAGTAAAAGAAAAAAATTTTGTTTTGTATTCATATAAAATCATAACAAGAAAAGGTCATAGGAACTATTGAGAAAATTATAAAAAATTTATTTTTGAATAATATCAGTCGTTAATCATTTTGATTATAAAATAATCATTGAAAGATTTATTAACAGTTTTTATCTTAGTTATATTCCAAAATATGTGTACATATATATTTGACCTATTTCATTTAACAATCATAAATTACCTGCCAGAACTAAACAATATGTAATTAATGTTTTTCCGACATATCTCGTTTGTCATAAACAAAAAAAAAATTAAAGACATCATGTAGGTGTTTATGATACGATCAATATGATTGACTTTTCAGTCGAAATTTCATGCATCTTATAGATCTTAATGAATTGTGTCTACCATAAAAATAGTTTGTGGTCATGGATTGATTCTGAGGAGATCGAACGATTAACAAAATGATCAAAATTAAGAGCTTCACAAATGCTGAAAGTTTGATCAATATTGAAGAATACCTTCCTATAACATGCTCTAGATGCAATGCAATTATACAGCTGAAAAACTAAAAACATTCGATCTTCTTATAAACAAGGCTATGAGCATGAACTATTTTTTATGGTAAACAGACTTCGCTAAGATCTCTTTTCAACTCGTAGATGAAGTGGGAGAGATGCGGGAGATAGCAATAAGAACTTATTGGAATATTCCAACAGGTATTCAGTATGTTTGTGATAGAACATGACTTAATATAAATCAAGTGATATTTACTGTCAAGAACAATTCTATATGTAAAGCTTGAATGACAGCAGTGAAGAAATATGTATTCAATATTTCTATTAAATTAATTTTTTTTAGTTGCTTATCAATGAATAGCAAAGTATATGAAAATAATATAATATTACGATGTAACGATCAAGGCTGACCTAATCTAATCCAATATTGAATCTAAATGAGAATATTTATTGTTCTTTCAAACATCAATAGAAATTCGTATAATTTTTCAAAATTTGTGTTATATTGTTTAAATATCTTTGAAAAGAATTTGGGATAAGTGTACCACTGAAAATACATTTAGTTGAAAAATAAATAAAATAATTAATAATGAAAAGATTTTTTATTAACTTTTAAAAAACTTCATATTTAATTTATTGAAATAAATAAAAAAAGAAGTAATTCTAATTTCAAAATATTTCATCTATATTCAAATAATCATATATATTTATGATCTTCGACATTATTTTCATTTATTAAAAATCAAATATTCTAATTTTATTTCATGATTTTTCAATACAAATAGTTCAAACATTATTGAAAACCACCCTCACCCTCGAATGATTTTTCTCCCACATTAATATATTATCAATACTGATTTATTTCATTGATAATATTGTTTTGAATTCACTAGTAGTCTCCTATGTACTCAGACAACATATGTCAATTGAATTATATAGGTAGAAAAGTATTTTTTTTTATGATTTTCAATAAAAATTTACCAGGAAGAAAATCATATTCAAACTATTGCATCAGTTCATATTGGAAAAAATACCACCCAGACATTAGACAATATTTACCGAAGAAAGAAAAATTCATTTAAGCTGGAATGAACTATATATTGGAATCATTTTCAAGCATATCTACAACATTATTCGCATTTATATCAATTTAAAAATCAGAACAATTTATTACTTATTTTTGTGTTAATGTATATATTGGTATGTTCATTATATTTATGTGTTAACTTTTAGATATTTTTTTTTACTTTCGACGTTGATCGTCTGTCAGACATACATTATATCAATTTCAAATTTTAATAACTAATTCGTAAGACAAAAAAAGAAAATTCAAGTTTCATAAATATAATTGTATGATTATTTATTTAGTTAAATCATGTCTATTCTATTACGCTTGATGCTTATTTTTAATTCAATTTTATATATATTTTCATTTGGTCAACAACAATTACAAACTGATCATATGTGTAAAGTTAAAGGTGGTATATTATGTGTAAAAGAAGAGTTAACAATCATTGCAACAGTACTTAAAGGCATTGCACGTACATCGAATGAAATAGAAGATAATGTAAATATTATAATTTAAATTAAAAGAAATTAAGAATCTTTTTTTTGTTCTTTATATAGGTTAAACAAACAAAAGTTCTTGAAACATTAAATATATATGCTAATAAAGAAATGAATTACACACGTTTTTATTTACCAGTACATGATTTTCATAGTGAATTTTCCCAAATTAATAATATTAATAAAGTATGTTAAAAGATAACAAATTTTATATATATTTTCCTTTTTTTTATTTATAGGAATTTTTAATTGGACTTTTTTCAGAAGCACATGATGCTATGATGTATTATTATAATTCAATTGATGATCTATTAAATTTAGAAGATGTATTTTCACAAACAACTGATGAATGGTTTAAAAAAATACAAAATAATATAAAAGATGATATTATTTGTCGATATCGAAATGTACTTAATGTTTATTCTCAAAAATGGAAATCAATAAATGATATTGATCGAATACAATTTTCAAGAAAACATCGTCTTTCTCCATCACTTATACATGATGTTCATTCAGTTGTTATTGCTCGATATTTACGAGAATGGACGGAAAAAATTTATGAAGTTCTTATGACTCTTGGAATGAAATTTGATGCTTAATCAATATTTTTTTTTACATAGAAAAATCTAAAATGAAATTTTTCATTTTTAGTTCTAATGCTTTGTGTAAACATTTTTTGTGAATGCATTGTAGTTATATTCATGTTTTATCAAAATAAAAAACAACAATAATATTATAAATAAACATTCATAGTTATGTAAAACTTAATTTCAATGACAAAAAAACTAAAAATAAAACATCATAGCATTATTTCATTGATGTTTTTGATTAACGATTTGATTTAATAGTACTTAATTTAGATCCAACTCTATACAATAGAAAATCCATTAGATATTGTTCATCAGGAGGAACATAATGAAATGATATAGATTGATCACTACAACAGTTATAGTGCTGAAAATAAAACATAAATAAATAATTAATAAAATTAAAATATTTCATTTAATAGACTTACAGTTTGTAATGGATTTTCAGCATATTGTATAAGCCAATCGGGAAATGAACCACGAAAATGATCAAGAAATGAAAGTGGATGAAATAATTCACGATTTTCTTTATCTAATGATCTGCCCATATAAACACCTTGACTTCGAAGACATTTAGCTATTTCAACATCTTCATTACCACCATCTTTACTACAAGTTGATTTTGGATCTTCATGAGCTTCATAAAATCGTTTAAGAGATTCACGACTTAATACATAAGATGCTCCACCTGAATGATATCCATTTGGAACAAGAACCTAAACGTAGATTAATAAAGATTTTTAATTAATAGATTATCATAAATAAAAATTTGGAAAAAATTTATCAAAAAAATTCTAATCGACTTAATCTATGAATGCACTATATGTTTATTAAAAGATAATCAAAAATTACATTTTCATAAGGCTAAAAGAAACTTTTAATTTCATGTATTAGATAATAACAATATTCTCTTTACAATTCATATCAAAATAAATATGGAAATGATACATATAAATATTCTTAAAAACAAACAAACATGTACAACGTAATGCGTTTTATGAAGGAAGTTTATAATCTTTGTCAAAGTTTATCTAACAAATATGATTGTTATCTAATATAAAAACTTATCAGTTGGCTATTCTTAAAAGTATTACCCGAAATAAACATATAGTCAAAAAAACTTGCATACCTATTTTTGACACATTTTATTTTATATAGACGCCCTATTCGAATTGTTTTATACTGTAGTTAATAGTCCACGAAGAGTACTATAAAACAGTATAATTTGATATCTCGTTTGTTCACTTTCAGAAAAAATAGAAAACAAAGACCTATTTTGTTTGAACACAACAAAATTATGTACAGTATAAATTTCAACATTTTCAAATTCTTCACATGAAAAATAATAGAATTTATATATTTTTTCAAAAATTTCTCTTCTCAATGTTACAATTTATATCTCGTGAAGATTTCTATGAGGTAAACATCTAACATATTAATATTAACGAATTGTTGATTAACATGACTGATATTTTTCTAGTCATTTTTCTCATTAGAGACATCTTAATTGATAAAGCTTTTCCAAAGCAGTATCGCTCTTTTCATCGCTTATAGCAGGCAAAAAAAAGAAGTGTTTTCTAAGCATATGGACTGAATAAGGATCATGAGAACTGTATCTCAGCGTGTAACAGACAATATAAACTTAGTTGCAAAATGACTCCAATCAGAATTTTTTTTTTATTTTTACATGTACATATTTTAGGTGTCTGTTGAGATGTTTTGACTGGTAGCCATTGATTTGAATTTATTATTATTGTAATATATAGCCCTTATCAAAATACTTCTTTTACAGTAGATCATCCAGCTAGATCTTACTGCTTTGTTTCAATAGTATAATATTTCAATATTGTAGGGTTTTCGATCGAGAAGAAGGTAATAGAATCGTATAAATATATATTAAAAATAAAAAAGGCCACGATTCTCTATAGTCATTATCTAGTATAACTATTGAAGAGTCAATCCTAAAAATATGACGTTTATAGTTGCTTCAAGCCATGAAAAACAACATTCTAAGATTAAAAAACAAATTGTGCAAGTCTTTTTGACTAGAGCTGTAATTTTTTAAACTGATTATTTTTTTTTACAAATCATTTTATGCAAAATTCAATGTTATTATCTATTATTTCATTAATATAGAATCTATTACAACGTTCTGCCTATTCAATTTCTAATTTATATCACAATCTTGTGCATTATTCATATCTGTAAAAGAAATAATAACATTTTTACATTAATATAACGTACTAAGAAGAGTAAGTAAAATAATTCAATTTTTTGAATTGTACGATAAACGAAGAATAATATCGATTACCTTAAAATTATATCCAAATGTCACAGGTTCTGTTGCATTTTGTTCACTTAAAAATGTTTTCAAGTTATCAACAATTAAATATGTATCATCATCTACTTTAATAAACCAATCAAAATCATTAAAATAATTTTCATATGCAAATAAAAGAGCTAATCCTGATTTTTTTGTTAAATGATCATAACCAGGTGGAATACCATTAATTGGTGCAATAGGAATTTCTTTTGAAAATTCGATTTGTTCAGCCGTCATTGTTTCTTGATCATATTCAGTTACAAAGAAATAACGTGTACAACGTGGTGCCCATGTTTGATTTACAGCTTTGGCACGTGTTAGAAAATTTTGAGGTGTTGTCAATATTAAACATAATATACGAGTTGATTTAGGAATATTATTACGATGAAAAAGTCGAATGTTGTATGATTCAATAAAAGAAGTATTTTCAGAAGAATTAATAAAAAGAATTGAAATTAATATAAGAAAAAGTATAACACCAATGAAAACTGAACGTTTCTTATTGATAAACGAAAATATTCCACGTGTAACATGTGTAATTTGCATAATAAATATAAAAGAAAGAAGCTGATAAAAGCTTCTATCAACTATTATAAGATGAAAATGATTTATATGTTAAAGAAAACGAAAAGAACGATGACATGTTGGTAGTAGTTTGCTGTTATCTGTAGATTTATCATTGAAATGATAGTATGACGCATGTTATACTTTTTTTTTTTATTTGATTGAATTAAAAACCATTCAAATGAAAATCGTACGAAGCAATTATATACTATGTTTTTCATTGCTCGTATGTTGTTATTTTTCGTTCTTGTAGTCATTCATGTCCTAATAATTCAATTATTGACATATTAGGTGCCTATTAATTTTTTTCTAGTATGTGAATCGTATTGCAGCTGTGTTTGAAAATACTGAATACAAAATATATACATATACATTTATAAACGATGTTACATCCATTCCTTTAGATTTACAGTCTATGAAAATTGAAATTATACGTTACGATCTTTTTTTTTGTTTTTTATTACTATACATTTTTATCTATTCACGTACTATATATAGGAAGAAAAAGCTCGGATTTGTTTATCTACAAGTTTTTACATGTTGTAGCGTTTTTTATTTCGTATATATCTCAGTTTAAGTAAATGATAAAGCATTGAGTTTTTTCATAAAGATGGATTGTGAAAAGCTTAACAATAAGTATATGATCGAATTCTTTTTTACCTGTTCTGGTGATTTTTTTATACTCAAAATAAATAGCTTACATTTTAGTGTCACTTTCGATGCTACAAAATATGTTGGAATATTGGTTTTTCTTTTAAAAGATATGTCATCACAAGCTCTACAAAATTCGCTATAGAAAATCCTATACCAAATTAGAAAGTCCTCTAAGCATTTTCAGAAATGATAGGAAGCAACATCGTTATGTAAGTTGTTCATTTTGAATATAAGAAAAATCATCAAAACCGGTAAAAGGAAACATGATTATACAGTTTTTATAGAGTTTTTCATGGCATATCTTTTGGCCAAAAAAAATTCAACTATTTATCATTTATCTAAGCCCAGATATACTTGAAATAGAAACATATTATAACATTATGGACACCCGGTATATGTAAAAATAAATGCTGTCACTTTCCCTTCTAATACACATTTTATACTTTAAACTGTATTTGACATTCAATGTAAATATACCAAAAGATGCAACACGTTTTGGGCTGCCTTCCTATATATATATATATATATGGATTTTCGTATACTGTATATATGTTACTGTTGACAAATCTTATAGTCATGTTTCTTTTGTATGCATAAACATCGAAATATCTAAGATAAAATCATCTATTATATTTTATATACAAAATGTCTCAAAAGTGACGATTGATTAAGAAGTGCATAGGATTTTTTTACTGATCAAGTTAATTCAATAAACTTTCTTCAAATTTTTAATCCAACAGATGAAGTTTATAAATACTGTCGAAAGACCATTACCACTAGTTGTAATAGTAAAATTTACTTTTTTTTTCAATAACAGAGTTGTTTATAGCCATTTTATATATAATTACTCCAATTTTTATCGTTATTATGTCTTTTAAATTATTACCATTTCTTTCAAATGCTTTTTTGTCACTCGTTCTGGTATATTATTATAGAAAGAATCTAATAATATCATCTTTATTAAGAATAAAATTCATGAAATTCTCCTATATCCTCCTTTTAGTGGTTATCGAAATTCTGACTATCTCAGGAATAAACTACTTCTCAAAGATGTGGCAACTAGACAATCCTTCAAAAAAGAATTTCAAGGAATAGTTGTAAAGCATTTATAAGAAATTGTGATAATTTAAAGTTCATAATAACGGTAAGATTTGGAATAATTATATAAAAACGGTATATACAACTGTATTTACAGATTTTGTCTTGAAATATAGAAACTAATAACCTTTCTCTCTCTCAGATAACAAACAATTATTAGATTATTCTTGTTCAATAAGAAAGTTTCATGTATTCGATTAGTGATTACGGCTTTCAAAATATCCTATATAAGAAGGTGAATAACATAATAGTTATTTATCAAAAAGATCAATAGCCAATGTGTTATTAGCAGAAATTGAAGAAAATAACAGGATATATGTATAATGTTAAAACCTTTTAAGGATTTTACGAAAAAAACCATCAATACTATTTATATTCAAACTTTCTATTATGAATATAAATATGATCGGTATTTATTATGCTTGCATCAATTATACTATTTACTTCTAGAATCCAAAAAAATATGAAAAATATAATATGTTGACATAAGAATTATTAGGACAAGTGATCCATCATTGAATGCATTACATTTATTAATACAGGTTTTTTGAAAAAAAAAGGTCATGCAGCTTTATGAAAACATAAGTGTATACGATATAAATCGTTATATAATATATACGGAAAAATAAGATACATTATTCAAATATTGAATATAATTCTACATATTTTGATTTGTTTTATTGATATTTCAATGATTCATTAGAACATAAATAAAATCTGCTTTCTAATAAAAACAAGTTATAATACATCAAGAGAATTGTTTTCTTTTAAATTGAATATACTATTTAAAATAAATAAAAATTCGCTTCTTAACATTAGTTTTGAAATAATATTCTAGAGTATTTATATATATATATGAATATAAAGTATTTTATTCTTTCACGATTATGACATTTTTCAAGCAAAATAAATCTTAATTATAAATTATTCAACACTGTAAAATTATGCATATTTCTTTTTTAGAACACTCGATAGAATTTCGATAATAAAAAAATTTATTACAAATCACATCTCTTATAAATGAAAAGTTCTAGAACTATATTCAAAATAATCTTATAACACATCATTCGATGTTAATCGAACTCTATAAAGTAAAAATCTATCAGATATTGTTCGTCAACTTTAGTACAATAGAAGGAAATAGATTCATCACTAGAATAATTTTTAATGCTAAAACAGAAATCAAATGAATATTTTGTAAAATAAATAATTTTTACAATCTTTTTTACACTTTGAACTAGATTTTTAGAAATTCAGAAAAGTGAAGATGTTACTGAACCATTAGTAAAACGAGTTTGAAATATAAGTGAATAAAAAAATTCTTGGTTTTTTTATCTAATGATTTGTCTAAATAAACATCTTTAGTATGAAGACATTTAATTATTTCAAAATTCCCATTGTCACCATCTTTACAACATATTAATATTAAATTTTTATGAGTTTCATAAGATATGTCGAAGAAATTCTCGATTTAATACATAAAATACTTTATTATAGTTCGTTTGCTAATACATAACGATTAGTTCTGTTTTAGTTGATTGTTCAAATGATGATACATATAGTTATTACGGAATAACCAACAAATTTAGTTATATAGACTAGAAAAGATTTTTCTGTTAACCTACTATATAAAATCAACGTTCTTTTTATTTTTCATATTAAAAAATATCTATTCCGACAATATCAAGAATGGTAGAAATATATGTTCTTAACAACTGTAGTGCCTTACCAGTCGAATACGCTTCGAAGTATTATCCAAATCGTATTTTATACTGAGTTTTTTTAAATCATCGTATAGAAGATTAAATATTTTTATCTATCATTTCTTTAATATAGAATCTATAAAGATGTTGCTTTTTTGTGAATTTCTAATTTACATCATGGTCTAGTTTGTCATTAACATAAAGTACTGAGAAAAATAAAAATTGAACTTATTGAATTGTACAGTGAAAGAAGAATAATGTTGATTACCTTAAAATTATATCCAAAAGTCACAGGTTCTGATGAATTTTGTTCACTTAAAAATGTTTTCAAGTTATCAACAATTAAATATGTATCATCATCTGCTTTAATAAACCAATCAAAATCATTAAAATAATTTTCATATGCAAATAAAAGAGCTAATCTTGATTTTTTTGTTAGATGATCATAACCAAATCGAATATGTTTAATTGGTGCAATAGGAATTTTTTTTGAAAATTCAAGTTCTTCAGGTAGTATTTCGTATCGTTTATATTCTGTTATAAAGAAATAACGTGTACAACGTGGTGCCCATGTTTGATTAACAGCTTTGGCACGTGTAAGAAATTTCTGAGGTGCAGTTAATATTAAGCATAATATACGAGTTGATTTAGGAATATTATTACGATGAAAAAGTCGAATGTTGTATGAATCAATAAAATAAGTATTTTTAGAAGAATTAATAAAAAGAATTGAGATTAATATAAGAAAAAGTATAGCACCAATGAAAACTGAACGTTTCTTATTGATAAACAAAAATATTCCATGTATAACATGTGTAATTTGCATAATAAATATAAAAGAAAGAAGCTGATAAAAGCTTCTATCAACTATTATAAGATGAAAATGATTTATATGTTAAAGAAAACGAAAAGAATGATGACATGTTGGTAGTAGTTTGCTGTTATCTGTAGATTTATCATTGAAATGATAATATGACGCATGTTATACTTTTTTTTTATTTGATTGAATTAAAAACCATTCAAATGAAAATCGTATGAAGCAATTATATACTATGTTTTTCATTGCTCGTATGTTGTTATTTTTCGTTCTTGTAGTCATTCATGTCCTAATAATTCAATTATTGACATATTAGGTGCCTATTGATTTTTTTCTAGTATGTGAATCGTATTGCAGCTGTGTTTGAAAATACTGAATACAAAATATATACATATACATTTATAAACGATGTTACATCCATTCCTTTAGATTTACAGTCTACGAAAATTGAAAGTTATACGTTACGATCTTTTTTTGTTTTTTATTATTATACATTTTTATCTATTCATGTACTATATATAGGAAGAAAAAGCTCTGATTTGTTTTTCTACAGGTTTTTACATGTTGTAGCGTTTTTTATTTCGTATATATCTCAGTTTAAGTAAATGATAAAGCATTGAGTTTTTTCATAAAGATGGATTGTGAAAAGCTTAACAACAACTATATGATCGAATTCTTTTTTACCTGTTCTGGTAATTTTTTTATACTCAAAATAAATAGCTTACATTTTAGTGGCACTTTCGATGCTACAAAATATGTTGGAATATTGGTTTTTCTTTTAAAAGATATGTCATCACAAGCTCTACAAAATTCGATAGAGAAAATCCTATACCAGATTAGAAAGTCCTCTAAGTATTTTCAGAAATGATAGGAAGCAACATCGTTATGTAAGTTGTTCATTTTGAATATAAGAAAAATCATCAAAACCGGTAAAAGGAAACATGATTATACAGTTTTTATAGTTTTTCATGGCGTATCTTTTGGCCAAAAAAAATTCAACTATTTATCATTTATCTAAGCCCAGATATACGTGAAATAGAAACATATTATAACATTATGGACACCTGGTGTATGTAAAAATAAATGTTGTCACTTTCCCTTCTAATACACATTTTATACTTTAAACTGTATTTGACATTCAATGTAAATATACCAAAAGATGCAGCACGTTTAGGGCTGTCTTCCTATATATATATATGGATTTTCGTATACTGTATATATGTTACTGTTGACAAATCTTATAGTCATATTTCTTTTGTATGTATAAACATCGAAATATCTAAGATAAAATCATCTATTATATTTGATATACAAAATGTCTCAAAAGTCACGATTGATTAACAAGTGCATAGGATTTTGTTAATGATCAAGTTAATTCAATAAACTTTCTTCAAATTTTTAATCCAACAGATGAAGTTTATAAATACTGTCGAAAGTCCATTACCACTAGTTGTAATAGTAAAACTTACTTTTTTTTTCAATAACAGAGTTGTTTATAGCCTTTTTATATATAATTACTCCAATTTTTATCGTTATTATGTCTTTTAAATTATTACCGTTTCTTTCAAATGCTTTTTTGTCACTCGTTCTGGTATATTATTATAGAAAGAATCTAATAATATCATGCCTATTAAGAATAAAATTCATGAAATTCTCCTATATCCTCCTTTTAGTAGTTATCAAAATTCTGACTATCTCAGGAATAAACCATTCCTCAAAGATGTGGCAACTAGACAATCCTTCAAAAAAGAATTTCAAAGAATAGTTGTAAAACATTTACAAGAAATTATGATAATTTAAAGTTCATAATAACGATAAAATTTGGAATAATTATCTAAAAACGGTATATACGACTGTATTTATAGATTTTGTCTTGAAATATAGAAACGAATAACCGGTCTCTCTCTCAGAAAACAAACAATTATTAGATTATTCTTGATCAGTAAGAAAGTTTCATGTATTCGATTAGTGATTACGGCTTTCAAAATATCCTATATAAGAAGGTGGATAACATAATAGTTATTTATCAAAAGGATCAATAGCCAATGTGTTATTAGCAGAAATTGAAGGAAATAACAGGATATATGTATAATGTTAAAACCTTTTAAGGATTTTACGAAAAAAACCATCAATACTATTTATATTCAAACTTTCTATTATGAATAGAAATATGATCGACATATTATGCTTCGATCAATTATACTATTTACTTGTAGAATCCAAAAAAAAAATATGAAAAATATAATATGTTGACATAATAATTATTAGGACAAGTGATCCATCATTGAATGCATTACATTTATCAATACAGGTTTTTTGAAAAAAAAAGGTCACGCAGCTTTATAAAAATATAAGTGTATACGATATAAATCCTTATATAATATATACGAAAAAATAATATACATTATTCAAATATTGAATATAATTCTACATATTTTGACTTGTTTTATTAATATTTCAATGATTCATAAGAACATAAATAAAATCTGCTTTCTAATAAAAACAAGTTATAATACATCAAGAGAATTGTTTTCTTTTAAATTGAATATACTATTTAAAATAAATAAAAATTCGCTTCTTAACATTAATTTTGAAATAATATTCTAAAGTATTTATATATATATATATAAATACAAAGTATTTTATTCTTTCACGATTATGACATTTTTCAAGCAAAATAAATCTTGATTATGAATTATTCAACACTAAAATTATGCATATTTTTTCTTTAGAACACTCGATAGAATTTTGATAATAAAAAAATTTATTACAAATCACATGTCTTATAAATAAAAAGTTCTAAGACTATATTCAAAATAATCTCATGACACATCATTCGATGTTAATCCAACTCTATAAAGTAAAAATCTATCAGATATTGTTCGTCAACTTTAGTACAATAGAAGGAAATAGATTCATCATTACACTAATTCTAATGCTAAAACAGAAATCAAATGAATATTTTATAAAAATAGATCATTTTTACAATCTTCTTTACACTTTCAACTAGATTTTTAGAAATTCAGAAAAGTCAAGATGTTACTGAACCATTAGTAAAACGAGTTTGAAATATAAATAGATAAAAAAATTCTCGTTTTGTTTTTCTAATGATTTGTCTGAATAAACATCTTTAGTATGAAGACATTTAATTATTTTAAAAATCCCATTATCACCACCTTTACAACATATTAATATTAGATTTTTATGAGTTTCATGAGATATGTCGGAGAAGTTCTCGATTTAATGCATAAAATACTTTATTATAGTTCGTTTGCTAATACACAACGATTAGTTCTGTTTTAGTTCATTTTTCAAATAATGATACATATAGTTATTAGGAAATAACCAACAAATATAGTTATATAGACTAAAAAAGATTTTTCTTTTAATCTGCTATATAAAATCAAACTTCTTTTTATTTTTCATATTAAAAAATATCTATTTCGATAATATCACGAATGGTACAAATATATATTCTTCAAAACTATAGTGCCTTATAAATCGAATATGCTTCGAAGTATTATCCAAATTGTATTCTATACTGAGTTTTTTTAAATCATCGTATAGAAGATTAAATATTTTTATCTATCATTTCTTTAATATAGAATCTATAAAGATGTTTTGTTTTTTTGAATTTCTGATTTACATCATGGTTTAGTTTGTCATTAACATAAAGTATTGAGAAAAATAAAAAATTCAACTCTTTGAATTGTACGGTGAAAGAAGAATAATGTTGATTACCTTAAAATTATATCCAAATGTCACAGGTTCTGATGAATTTTGTTCACTTAAAAATGCTTTCAAGTTATCAACAATTAAATATGTATCGTCATCTGCTTTAATAAACCAATCAAAATCATTAAAATAATTTTCATATGCAAATAAAAGAGCTAATCTGGATTTTTTTGTTAAATGATCATAACCAAATCGAATATGTTTAATTGGTGCAATAGGAATTTTTTTTGAAAATTCAAGTTCTTTAGGTAGTATTTCGTATCGTTTATATTCTGTTATAAAGAAATAACGTGTACAACGTGGTGCCCATGTTTGATTAACAGCTTTGGCACGTGTAAGAAATTTTTGAGGTGCTGTTAATATTAAACATAATATACGAGTTGATTTAGGAATATTATTACGATGAAAAAGTCGAATGTTGTATGATTCAATAAAATAAGTATTTTTAGAAGAATTAATAAAAAGGATTGATATTAATATAAGAAAAAGTATAGCACCAATAAAAACTGAACGTTTCTTATTGATAAACGAAAATATTCCACGGGTAACATGTGTAATTTGCATAATAAATATAAAAGAAAGAAGCTGATAAAAGTTTCTATCAACTATTATAAGATGAAAATGATTTATATGTTAAAGAAAACGAAAAGAATGATGACATATTGGTAGTAATTTGTTTTTATCTGTAGATTTATCATTGAAATGATAATATGATGCATGTTATACTATTTCTTTATTTGATTGAATTAAAAACCATTGAAATGAAAATCGAACGAATCGATTATATACTATGTTTTTCATTGCTCGTATGTTGTTATTTTTCGTTCTTATAGTCGTTTGTGTCCTAATAATTCAATTATTGACAGATTAGGTGCGTATTAGTTTTTTTTTTAGTATATGAATCGTATCGCAGCTGTGTCTGAAAATGCTGAATACAAAATATATACATATTAGCGGAGGTACGTGATGGAGAACGAGTTATTTTAAACTTTTCTATCTGCAACGGGGTTTTTCTCGCCGTGCATAAGTTGACACAGTTAGTTGCATCTACTCTACGATATGAGAATTTAGGTTAGAGTGTATAAATCTGATTTTTTTTCTGTACTCTTCACCATCTCTATGGTACATCTGTGTGCTCCTTGTGAAAAAGCAGCAGAAGAAGGTCCATACTCGTATCTTCCACTCCATACCGTTTGATACAGGAAGAGAACTGGAGTGAAGTGAAGCCTATGCAAGATGCTACCCAACTCTAGTAATCGTATAGTTCCTCCTCGACCTCCCAATGGATCAAGTAGAACTGTATTGACACTTGGTGACACTGGTCATGAGTTAGATAAAATGCATTAGGATGACAGAGATGCAGTTATTCATCACCCAGATGACAGTTCACCCAAGCCATTGTCGTTCGTTGCTGTTTGTGGCACTAACTCCCTTTCAATCTCCTTTGAAATCAGAGAATATGCCTAGAAAACTTAGAAGACGTCAGCCACAATCGAGACCAAATACACAAAGAGTATTCAGACGTAGAGTGTTGTTCATACACGCCGGCGGTCGCTTCTTTAACTCGAACCCACATTTCATGAGGTTAAGCGATAGTAGGAGAGAGACAGTCTCGAATTCACAATAAATTCTGTCATTTTATGGAGAATTGTAAAAGCGGTGGTTTTGGATGACCTGGGTGAAGTTTCATCAAAGCTTCTATTTCTCATCTCCAACGACCGTATCGATCATCTGTCTACCTCCCTCTTCATTTGAACATATAGGGAACTGATGTGGAAAATTTGGTGATGCTAGCTATTATAGCAGGTGGATGCACAGCAAACGGACAAACATTCTTTTTCCTATAGATAGAGTGACGGATAGGTAGATAGATAGATTTAACAGTCCCTATTTAGTTCAATGATACTGATTTTTCAAAAACCATTGCATCTGTCGCTTGCGAAATTACCAATGAGTTATCAAAACGATTGAGTCTCAGATTCAAATTCATCACCTCTCTAAATCATCAATTCCATTGTTTCCGAAAAACCATAATGGTTTTTATCTGTTTTCTTAGCATATGGATTGCTATTGGTTTGAGGATAATCGATTAAATTCCGAAGCAAATGGATCTCGGTCTTGAGCTCAGCATCCTCAGCGTGTTGCTCGATAGGTATTCGATATTACGAAATGCTGGAATCTGATTAGTCAGATAAATTAAGAGGCTATTTTAGCGGAAAGAACCAATACTTTTTCGACAAAAGTAGATCGTCGACCTCCCTCTGAATGAGAGAAAGACCTTTGAAAAGGTGTTGATTCAATTCTTTGTAGCGTGTTGGAATGCATAGCGAACAAACAGACAAACAAACGTTGTTTTTTATATATACAGGTTGATCTTTTCTTACCAAAAGATTCACCTTTCAATTCTCTAAAAAATTAAATATGTATTTCTATTAATGAGAGCATATTCCATAGTTTACTGGTACTCAATACAAAAGATTAGTTCAATATGTTGAGCCTTACGACGAAGACTTTCTGCAAAATATTGATAGACACTTTTTAATTATTAAAGTAATGTTGTTTTCTACTTTAACTTGTTCCTGTTTGTTAGTTGACAATTTTTGTTACAAATGGAACAGTCGAACAATTTCTGCGTTAATTGTTCGAAGCTCATTAAATTTCATCAAAAAAACAAATATGCAGAAATCTGGCCTGAAACGGACTTTCAGTTAAAGAATAGCATATAAGCTCGTATCATCACGTTTAAATGTGTTCAAATCTAGAGTTATTATTGAATCCTTTATTCTTATCTTTAGAACAGTGAAGATTCTATACTTTGAAATAATAAGCATAAAGGAAAGATAATCCACAGAACTAGGTTGAAGCTAGCAAACTGGCGAGAAGTCACGAGCAAGCATTGAATTCAAGAATAATGTCACGACAGTTTTCTGCATTTGTGTTTTTTGATGAAATTCAACGAGCTTCGAACAATTAACGCAGAGATTGTTCGACTGTTCCATTTGTAACAAAAAGTGTCAAGTAACAAATAGGAACAAGTTAAAGTAGAAAGCAACATTACTTTAATAATTAAAAGTGTATTATCAATATTTTGCAAAAAACCTTAGTTGGAAAGTTCAACATATTGAACTAATCTTTTGTATTGAGTACCAGTAAATTATGGAATATGATCTCATTAATAAAAATATCTAATTTTCTAGAGAATGCAAAGACGAATCTTTTTGTAAAAAAAATCAGTTTCGAAATACAGAGAACTGGGTGAGATATTAGCAAAACACTGACACCTCCATTTATTCTGAGTCATTACTTTTTTCTACCAATCAGATTTCAAGAGAGTTTTTCATTCATAGTTAGTAAACCCCGTAGGATTGTCTTTGCCAATCCATGAGTTTATCAATACTACCTGTTATTTGACGAAGACAATGCTATGGTATGTCTCCTAACTAAAAGAGAATCAACCTGGTGTAATCTGATTGGCGGAGGAAAACAATCGTTCAGAGATCGCAGCAAGTCTGTTCTAGAAATCACTTGAAATCATATTATAAGTGTACCAAGGAGGTAAAGAGTTATAGAAAGAGTTGTCAATTTAAATTTACTTTCCATTTGATTTACAGGTAAATTAAATTACCTTATTCTATTTCTTTCCAACCTATCCTAAGATAGTCCGTATAATTTTTCAAGCTGTATCTGAAGGTATCCTTCATACATCTTCAAATCCCATTTTTGTGGATGTCTCTCATAAGTCTTTATAGTTTATTTGGAGATACCCTTCATAGGTCGTTATAGGCTATTTGTGATACTCCTTATAGGTTCTCATGAGCTATTTCAGGGTATCCTTCGTAGGCTCTTCTAGGCTATTTAAGGATACCTTTATAGATTTTTATAGGCTATCTGATGGCATCCTTATAAATGCTTATGGTCTGTTTCGTGTACCCCGTATGGGCTATTTAACAGTATCCTTCATAGGTCCTTATTGGCTATTCTGAGGCATTCTCATCAGTCTCTATACCCTATCTGGAAATATCCTAAATAAAACTTCATGGCCTATCTCAGGGTAAGCTTCGAATAGGGCTTGAAGAACTATAAAGGATATCCCAAATATAGTATAAGTACTTATGAATGGCACCTTAAAATAGCTCATAATGACTTAGAAGGAGTCTCCCAAATAGATAATCAGAACTTATAAGTGTATCTTCAAACAACCTATAAGGACTTATAAAGGGCCTCCTCAAATAGCCTGTAAGGATCTATAAAGGGTACCCCCAAATAGGCTATAAGGACCTGTGAGGATGCCCCAAATAGCTTATAACAACGTATGAGAAGTACTACCAAATGGTTAATAAGGACTTATAAATGGTATCTTTTTTTTCAAAAATTCCAAATTTCAGAAACGTCAAAAATTTTCTATTGATGGTTTTTCGTCAATGATGGCCCATTAGATGCAGAATTTTGTTGAAGATGAATATCTATTTATTTTTTCAAAATTTTAATCTTTTTTCTTGTTTAAACTGTGATTTTTAGAAACCGGATAACCTTCTTATTAAATGTATTTATGATTACTAAGAAATAATCTGATGTTGTGAAAGCTAGTGAAAACTGAACAACTTTTGTGTAGAACATTCATTTGCACATCGTTTCATTCCATAATAACATGCTAAAGTGTTATTTTATTCTAAAAAAAAAAAACGTCCATTTTTTGAAATTCCGTAACGATCAGTATACTTCAACTAACTTAGCTCCAACTAAATAAAATCAAGGAAATTTCTACGGGTATTAGGTGTGAATGCTCTCTATCTGTAATGAAAATTCTGGGGAGTTTAATTTTATTATTCAAGTGATATAAATGTCACAATGTAAAAAACTGACATTCTGTGACGCTTGGTCCTGTTGATATGTGAAATGAGCACCAACTAAATTCAAAACGTTGTTTAAAATTATAAGAAAAAAATCAACGATCTCTTTAATCAATTAGCATCTATATTATGGTTGATAGAAGTACAAAAGAAATATACTTCTCCGAATTATATCTAATAAAAATGTTCGAAGCATTATAGTTTCGAACTTACCTCTAAGCTGTCGCTCGCTTTCACTCTTACCCCTGATCACTAGACGCTCATTATCAAGATAGTAATATCTGCGTTTTTGTTGTAAACTGATTTCCTGCATTATATTCAAATCTATTGGCTGTTTTTTCTTGTAAAAAAAATCTTATTTATTTATTTGTATCCCATACATAATTAATTCGGTGTTCAATTATCTTAGTTTTTAATGCTCAAAAAACATATTTTTTTGATTAAAATAATAAAATTGCTTTCTTTTCTTTAGAGCTCTTCTCTTAGTTATTACCTTCTAAAATATTTCATTGGTCTTACACCGAATACGTTGTTATTGAAAGTTTGCTTCTTTTGCCACGGAGAAATATCACTTTCTCCACCATTTACTTATTGCCATGTTTCAATAACCAAGCAAGATTTTTTTAACGATACCTCAACCTTACAAAGAAAATACGCATGTGCAATATAACATATTACACAAACACGTTTTTTATGCCTTTGTTTCCAACTAATAGGAGGATACATAATGTCAACATTGATGATATTATACAAGAAAAAAGAAAATGTTCCGCCAAAAAGATATCATTATTGATAAAGGAAGAAAAAAAATGAAAACTGTAATTGATATTTGTTATTTCAATATTACGAATTCTTATGTAGGATTAATTCAAAATTATACCTATTATAAGATATTTTCATGTCAACAACTATTACCATTATTAAATTAATCTTATTAAAAATTTTTATTACATATCGGTTACATATAATAGATATCTACAATCACTTGTTAAATGTGAACATGTATTGAATGTATGAAAAAAAGCTAAAGAATTATTTCTCAATCTTCAATACACTATCTGTCATTAATTCAACAACAATCTTTGAAGAGGATTATCTTGATTTATTTTCATTAAGAGGAAATATCAACTATGAAATAAATTCAATATCAAATTCAATAGAAGAGGTTTTTCAAAGACAAAATATCGGATCAATTTTTTTTGTTTATTGCACTCCAATAATAATTCGATCTAAAGTCTTATTTGTGCCTAATTTCAAGATTTCAAAATACTTGTATTCGATCATACTCAACGTGAGCTATCTTTTGAATATAGATTGATTACTTACTCAGAGGGAAGGAAAACCGATCATGTCCTTCATTTTAAATTTAAATGACAAGTAATTTCAATTTATTTAAATTTAGATGAAAAATGACAAGCCTAACTAAAGATATATTAAATTATGCAGATAAGCTAAATACCTCCCTAATCAAGTATAAGAAGCCTAATCAACCCTACGCAATAATCAGCTGTTTTTTCCTTGAATATTATGCATACTTCTTCTTTAGAACACTCGATAGAATTTTGATACTAAAAAAATTTATTACAAATCACATGTCTTATAAATAAAAAGTTCTAGAACTATATTCAAAATAATCTTATAACACATCATTCGATGTTAATCCAACTCTATAAAATAAAAATCTATTAGATATTGTTCGTCAACTTTAGTACAATAGAAGGAAATAGATTCATCACTACAACAATTCTAATGCTAAAACAGAAATCAAATGAATATTTTATAAAATAAATCATTTTTACAATCTTCTTTACACTTTCAACTAGATTTTTAGAAATTCAGAAAAGTGAAGATGTTACTGAACCATTAGTAAAACGAGTTTGAAATATAAATAAATAAAAATTTCTCGCTTTCTTTTATCTAATGATTTGTCTGAATAAACATTTTTAGCATGAAGACATTTAATTATTTCAAAAATCCCATTACAACCATCTTTACAACATATTAATATTGGCTTTTGATGAGTTTCATGAAATATGTCGGAGAAATTCTCGATTTAATACATAAAATACTTTATTATAGTTGGTATGCTAATACACAACGATTAGTTCTGTTTTAGTTCATTGTTCAAATAATGATATATATAGTTATTAGAAAATAACCAACAAATATAGTTATATAGACTAAAAAAGATTTTTCTTTTAATCTACTATATAAAATCAACTTTCTTTTTACTCTTTATATTAAAAAATATCTATTTCGACAATATCGAGAATGGTAGAATTATATGTTCTTAAAAATTGTAGTGCCTTATCAATCGAATATTCTTAGAAGTATTATCCAAATTGTCTTGTATACTGAATTTTTTTAAATCATCGTATAGAAGATTAAATATTTTTATCTATCATTTCTTTAATATAGAATCTATAAAGATGTCTTGGTTTTTTTGAATTTCTAATTTACGTCATGGTTTAGTTTGTCATTAACATAAAGTACTGAGAAAAATAAAAAATTCAACTTATTGAATTGTACAGTGAAAGAAGAATAATGTTGATTACCTTAAAATTATATCCAAAAGTCACAGGTTCTGTTGCATTTTGTTCACTTAAAAATGTTTTCAAGTTATCAACAATTAAGTATGTATCATCATCTGCTTTAATAAACCAATCAAAATCATTAAAATAATTATCATATGCAAATAAAAGAGCTAATCTTGATTTTTTTGTTAAATGATCATAACCAGGTGGAATACCATTAATTGGTGCAATAGGAATTTCTTTTGAAAATTCGATTTGTTCAGGCGTCATTGTTTCTTGATCATATTCAGTTACAAAGAAATAACGTGTACAACGTGGTGCCCATGTTTTATTAACTGCTTTAGCACGTCTGAGAAAATTTTTGGGTGCAGTTAATATTAAGCATAATATACGTATTGATGATAAGTGACTAAGATTTTTATTATTATGAGATTGGAGTTTTTGTAAAAGAATATAATGGGTATTTGTAGAAGAACACATATAAAAAATTGAGAATGTAATAATAGTAAGTATAATAAAAAGTACAAGAAAATATTTACGAGCATTCGGAGATATCATTTCATAAGATTTATTGATGGTTGCAAGTGTATAGCAAATGAAAAAAGTGAAAAGATGATCAATACTTTTTAATAATCATCAAAACAAATGCTTGTAAGAATATGAAGAACAAAATGGAAAATACCTGATACCATTTTCGAATCAGTATCTGTAAGCTGTTATGGACGTGAGAATATTTCAGTTATCAGAGTATTTCTCTTCACATGTTTAAGATAAAAACAATAAAAGTGCAATTCAAATTAATTGTATATTTTTGTTATAGTCTGTTGTTTATCAATAATGCAGCATATCAAGTCTCTTAATTGTGTGTCAATCTCGATCTGGTTATATTTGAACAGAAATATTCATAGTTATTTATCAAGTTTTATATTTTCAACACTTTTGAATTGTCATTTGTTATGTCGATATAGGTTTATGTAAAAAGCATATTAATATTGTTTTTTTTATAACGTTTCAGTAAATTTAATACGAAATCACATAAATATTAAATTTTTTTAAGCAATTTATCATGTAATAAGATGTTATCTTCAGTGTTATCGTTAAAAAATCTGTTTTTTTTTTCATTCGTTGTAAATCAGTGTTATATGTAACATTTTTCATTGATCTGCAATTTTATCATAACAATTAATGACCAGTTATAGTGCATTAGAGCAATGGAAAACAAAAAATAGTGCAACACATATCTATACAAAAAAGAATTATAATAACACGTACGACTATTAAAAACAGTACTCTTATTCTGAAAAAGGCAGTGTTTATCTGTTAAAAGAATCGGCAAAATTTTTCGTGTATAATCTATTTTGTTTTTTACATGAATGTTTCAACTTGGTAATTCTGGTCTTTGAGTACTAAAATTTACCACATTTAAACGAAAGTTTTTACAGAGATTATAATATTTTAAAAGAGTCAAATTTTAAAGTTTGATTTAGTCCATTGAAAACAAATATTTCTTCAACATTGAAGATAAAATTATCAGTCAGTACCTCATTTGAACTTATTGTGTTTTATTTTATTTAACTTCTTCTCTTTTTTTTGCTATTTCATTTTCTTAAGTGAATTTGAAATAAAAATACAGAATCAGTGTATTTTTTTTTGAAAATTTGCTACAATTGATGACATCAACAACCGGCACCCCATATATAGTAAAAACTCTATTAGTGAACATCTCCTAATTATAAACACCCCTAAGTCATACTTCTTTCTTATGTCAATATCTCGCTATTCTAAACAATGAATAATTTTATAGTTCCTTTCGCTGTTATAACCTTTCTACTGTGAAAAAAGCGTGTAATGTTTTTTTTTCTAACATCTCTTTTCTTTCACGGCTTATTTTCTGTGCACTTCAAATAAGTAGATTTTATATGTTTATGCTGCTGTAAAAAGTGGAAAAAATGATGACAACACGACTTGAGCTTATGTTGCAAGAAAAAATATAATTTATTAAAGATAGTAATAATAGTAATGATTTATCACAACAAAAATTGTCTGAAAAATATCATATTTCATTTAGTTTAGCATCAAATATTTTGAAACGTAGAACAGACTATTTGAATGATTATGAAACAAATCAAAATGGAAACGATACGAAAACTTCATTTATCAGCAATACTACGTCAATTACAACTACATTTTTTAATTAACGAATTAGAATTTAGATTAACTAATCTTTATATTAATTCAAAAGCAGAAAAACAAACAACAATAGATGATTTTTAAAAAAGAATTAAATTTATGTTATAACTGAAAAAATTTTAATTGAAGTTATTTATATGAAAATAGATGAACAACACGATAAGTAAGGGAAGTCCGTATCTAGAACTAGTGTAAAAGTACTTATTCTCGAAATCTTTCTTTATTTAATAGCATATTATGCGTTAACTCTCTATACTGAATACCTCCTTATAATGAACGCTTTTAAAAAGTCTCAAGAGTATTACCATTGAGAGGTTTTATTGTATAAATTTTGATATATTCATATGCAAAAATAGAGCATGTGTATAGAAATAAATATATATTTACAAAATAATGCTTTTATTGATTTTGTAAAAGCAGTTAATGAATCAATTGAGATAAAATCAGTATTGTGATTTAATTCATACATTAGAAAAGATAATATATAATTATGCATAGAAAAATATTTCCATAAATGACAACGAAAAGAAATATCCATTTATCAGATATGATCATGTTGTCAACATCAATGTTAATCTTTGTTTTTTAATTTAATCAAAAAACTTTCAATACTATCTCTATGATTGACTTTACATCATTTAAAATAAGCCTCATTTTTTACTAGTCTAAAGATGTTTTTGGACTCAACCACTTTGAATATTCTGGATCGATTACAACTGTAAAACAAATCAATAATATCATTTCGAAGTAAAGATATCGCGTGAAATTATATCTTATCAATTAAAAGAACATAAAAAAGTTTGAGATACCATAGTATTGATACAGTTTTTTAAGCTAATTGATGATGATTTATACAATTAGAGATCGAATTTAATTCATTTGTCAGAGAGTAATAATAATATTAAAACATTTTTTTGTCCCAATATTTTAATTTTGTTTTCATCAAATGTTTGCATCTTTATTAAATCAAACATTAAATGAAAAAAAAAATAGTAACAAGTTTTTATATATTCATAAATATCTTCATACATTTATCTACAGTCTATTATTCCATCAAAAACAAATTAAAACCATTAATAGATTTCATACTCAGTACATTAGTTCACCGGTATCATATTGTATACTTGATTTTGTAATAAACCTTTGACTGATTTGTGATGTTAGTCGAATTTTATACAATAGAAAGTCCATTAGATACTGTTCTTTAGGTTTAACATAGTGAAATGAAATGGATTGATCACTGCAGCATTTGTAATTCTAATCAAAATGAAATGTATTAATTTTAGTAATAAAAACGATTTCAAAGTATTTATTTACACTTTGGACTGAATTTTCAGCATACGATAGAAGCCACTTGGGAAAAAAACCATCAAAATGATCAATAAATGAAAGTGGATGAAATAATTCACGATTTTGTTTATCTAATGATTTACCCATATAAACACCTTTCCTTCGAAGACATTTAGCTATTTCGACATCTTCACTACCACCATCTTTACGACATCTTGATGTTGGATCATTATGAGCTTCATAAAATCGTCGAAGAGACTCGCGACTTAATACATAAGATGCTCCACCTGAATGATATCCTTTTGGTACTCTAGCCTTTATGAAAAAATTTATAAAGATTTTTAACTTGTATATGACTTTAAAGCGAAGTAAAAAAAAATGTCGACGATTTTCACTAATTTTGTTCATTTCTTATAAAAGATTTTATTATCTCTTGTCTAATTATTTAAGAATGTAAATGTATTTTCAATCAATAACAAAATGAATTTATTTATTCCCTGAAAGTTTTTTGTTTGTTATGTTGAACTTTTTCATCTAAAATTCTCTCGTTTATAGTTGACATCTCACATTAGTATAAAGAAAAACTTCTTGACTTTTTCATCATCTTGCAGTATGTTAATACATGAAAATATAAATCATTTTAGTGATTTTTTCATTTCATAAACAGTAATTAATTTAGACTATTTCACACACTATACAATTTATACTATGACAGATATGGATTGAGTTTTAAGTGGAACTATTTGTCTATCATAATATACCAAATTAACAACAATCTGAAAAATAGATAAACTCACAAGTAATTCACAAACTATTTGTTTGATGTAAACAGGAGATTTTAATCATGTCTATTTGTTAGATGTGTTAAGTTAAAAGAGAATAATTACCTTAAAATTGTATCCAAATGTCACAGGTTCTGATGAATTTTGTTCACTTAAAAATGCTTTTAAATTTTCAATAATTAAAAATGTATCATCATCTGCTTTAATAAACCAATCAAAATCATTGAAATAATTTTCATATGCAAATAAAAGAGCTAATGTTGTTTTTTTTGTTAGATGATCATAACCAGACGAAATGTGTTTAAGTGGAGCAATAGGTACTTGTTTTATAAAATGAGTTTGTTTTAGTGTCAGCAGTTTTTTAGAATGTTCAGTTACGAAAAAGTATCGATCACAATGTGGTGCCCATGTTTCATTAATTGCTTTTGTACGTGAAAAAAAATATTTTGGTGATGTTAATATTAAACATAATACACGTACTGATTTTAATGGATTATGATTATTTATGTGATAAAGTTGAAATTTTTGAATATCATTATAATTATTATTAGTAGAAGAACCGACGTAAAGAACGGTAATTAATGTGACACTTAAAAGTGCAAAACCAATCAAGATGGAACGTCTCTATAAAATACAAGATCATATTTAATTAATGACAGTAGTATAAAGTATGAATAATGTATAGAAAACAAAAAAAAATACAGAGGAGTTGATAAACATTTAGTATTTATTATCATAGATGAATAGTATGTTAAATAGTAATGTACTAAGACATTTTGCAAGGTTAAAACCTTTTCTAATAATATTTTTGTACTTATTTATTAATGGTTGATCATCAAGCAAAATCTTATATTTTGTACTATTTCTTAGTTATATGTTTGATTAAACATAATAAGTGTAGTTGGAGATTTTTATGAAGTGAAAAAGAACTAAATTAGATCTTTAAAGCTCTAATATATGTATATAAGTGAAAGAAAGCGTTGACTAATTGTTAGTAGTTTACTCATGTCTGTCGATATATCATTAGTGCAATAATATAAGCAGTATGAAGATATGATTTTGTATGAGGATGAAATTGAAAATGAGAAATGAAAACAATTCGGATTGATTTACTATTTACATATATATTTGTTAGTTATGTGTGAATCCTGAAATACATCGTTTTATTTCGACAAATGTGGACTATAAGTTTATATATCTTGTGATTACAATGATTCTTATCGAATTTTTGATATTTACATATGATCAGTTTAACAAAGTTTGTGATATATCGTATACTTGCTTTTATAAACATTGGATGATTTCAAATAAAATCATTGATTTATTAATCATCGAAATAATTATCATTCTTACGATATTATTCTATAACTATCCATTCAATTTGTCATCTAGAAATAAACGATGTTGTGATATACGTCGATGTGAAACTAAAGACGGTAAGAGATAGCACGACAAGTTTATGTAAAGTCAAAATCTTGAACAACAACATTTCAGAGTGCAGGGTCTCCGTGAGAATGCCGGCAAACATGTACCAAAGCATCCTCACGCATCTCTTGCCTCTCTAAATTGCAATCGTAAGAATTCAGAGCTCATTCAAATCCGTTGCACTAGCTCTTATCGTTGCTTGCTGGATATCCATGATAAAAAGTTAATTACTAGCAAAAAAAGCATAAAATACCAAAAGCAGTGCATAAATGACCCAAACTTTTCCGAAGGACCTAAAGCAAATAGTGTGTGAAGTGACTTAAATTTATAAACTTTATTTGTAAATCTGAATTAGAAGTACATCACGACTTCGAAAAGAAGATTTCAAATATGCACACGAAGAAAAATACAAACCAACAACGCCATTGTCTATTTTTTGTATGATATGCTCCTCAATTTGGCTAGAGATATAACAATGCCAATACCATCAATATTAATACTAAAGGATATTGATTGACGATAGTATTGGTAATGATATTGATGGTATTGCTCTTCTTACATCTCTAATGACTAGGGGAACCGTAAGTCATCAAGTGCTATATTACTGAAGTACCTTTAGAACCTCAATTACTATATTTTGAGGATACTCTTAGATCTGAAAGTGCTATATTTAGCAGATACTTCACAGTTGTCAAGAACTATCGCCTTGACTGTAGTTGAGGTCTTAATCAAGAAACTGACTCTGTATTTGTCTGTAGGATAGTTGTTCGAATGTACAGGCACGAGACTTAGTGGATTGCCTCAACCTACGCTACCAATTACTATTGCTGTTGATATTAGCTAATAGCAAAACTAGCGATACCGATACTCATACCAACAAGTGGCATAGATTGATTCTATCTACTAGGTCTCTTCAGTGTAGATTCGAACAGCTACTCTGTGTACAAACGTACAGCCACTTTCTTTATTTACGATCCGCCTACTATCAAGACGATAGCTCTGGAGGACTTGGGTGTACTCCCTAAACATTGCACCTTCGAATCTCAGGGTACCTCTATATTATAGTGCTTGAGATGCAAGGATGTCCTATAATTAGAGATATAACAATACCAATGTAATCAAAACTAATACCAGTACGATCAATACTAATACTAATATCAACAATACTAATACCAATACGATCAATACTAATACCAGTACGAACAATACTAATACCAATATCAACAATACTAATCAGCAGTGGACAACTGGATCAATGGGTGCGGGAAGTTGTTTCCCCACAAAAAAAGTCATATGTATCAAGGAGAAATGGAAAGAAAAAGTAAAAACAAAGACACATGTGTGCCTATATTCGATGATAAATATCCTATATAGCGTTTCGTAAAAAAGTGGATAAATTCTATTTTAAATAAGCTCTCATTAATCTATAGTAACTTTTCAAATTATATAATAATGTATTTTTAGTTCCTTTTCATTTATAAATGAATATGTTTCGACCATTAACAATGACGTCTAGATCGTGATTCATATGTTACAATTAATGATGCCAATGTTTAGTCAGCAACATAGATTTTAAATACGATAAAAAATTTAGCGAGCTGAACCATATATCACTATCAAAAGGAAATCGTTCTTGAATCATTTCTTTTTAAGTCTTTTCAACTTCGGCTTATAAATAGAGATATGGAGGAAGCATTCTTCTCTACAAAACAGTCCTATGGGCAAATAAATATGATATGACTGATTTTTCTGTAGATCTTTTTCATTTCTACTAATCAAAAGGAGAAGCTATTGATTTATATCATTTTGAATATTTTTCTTATCTTCTCATAGAAATCGATTTCTAGGAGAACTAGTGCTACAGTAAAGTGAATTAAATGCTTGATTTCTCTAGGATTTGTTTTGGCTTTTGCTCGTGAAAGTCGTAGTGATAGAGCAGTTGCAGTTTAGAATGTGTTGGTTGCTGATAATGAAGCTATGATGTATCAATGGATATTGTGTTTGCAATAATACATTTCTTTTTAACTTGTTGTGAAGTGAAGAATTTTTCCTGGAAGTGGAACAATGTCTCTTGATTGGGGAAATATTGCCCAGCCATCATATCAATATCGTCAATATCTCAATCCTGTATTGCTCTTGTTATATCTTTAGATCTGGCACATATCCATTCGATGCAAAATTTAATTCTTTATCGAATGAAATACCTTTTATTCACAGGTAATACTTGTTAGTGGGTATATTAAATCAACAACAAAGTATCAACATCATCAACATCTAATTCTATGATAAGAAAGGATTTTTCACTAATCACTTAAGTGTGTGCACTCGATGCAGAATGCACTTCTCCCGTGAAGGATAATTTTATATATATATATATCAGACATACTTGAGTAATGTGTAGGGAAACAGCTTTTTACTTAGAATTCAATATTGATGGTTTTAGTATTTCATTGTTGATTGAGTATTTCCATCAACAGGTATTACCGGTGAATTGAATTCTGCATTGGATGCATCACATCTCAATCACCAGACATATTTTCTAAGAAAAAGGACTATGTATTTTTTTGTTTATATGGTCGTTGATCAAGATAATGGTATAACATTGTAGAGAGAAATTTGCTCATATTAAATATTACTCATTATAAGACCACTAGCATATTTTCGTTATTTATGAGTGAGAGAAGCGCCAGTTTTTTGTAGGGAATCGTACAGAAAGATAGACGAGTTTGTTCTGGACATTTTCATGTAAAAAAAGTTCATAAATAATCTATATTTGAATGTAAAATAAGATTTTAAGCATTAAGCTAAAATGGCTGAAAACATCACCTGAACTCAGTATTTCGATTGCAATATTTGAAATAAATATGGAATAAAAGACATGTTTTGTTTCAAAATGAAACGTTCATAAATTTTATACATCAGCTCACTATAGAGAAACAGACGATATTAAAACTGATAGTGGCTTCACTCTCTAATTTAAGTTCACTCAAAAGCTGTTTTTCATCTAAATAAGAAGTATCTCCTGTAAAGAGTTCTACGATATGAACGTGTTTGAAAATCACGGACAAAGTACATGTAGATGAAAGTAAAAAGTGTGCGAAAGAAGTGTGTTTCTATGGCAATCCTTTATATCTTTGAAATGTAGGTGGTATGTTATGATACTGTCTGCCTTCCTGCAATGAGCTGACGTAAAAAGTTTGCGAACGTTTCATTGTAAAACAAAACATGCCTTCTGTTCTATGTCAGTGTCAAAAACCCATGGCATATCTATTTCAAATATTGTAGTCAAAATACTGAGTTCCGATGATGTTTTCTAGCTATTTTAGCTTGTTCGCTAAAATGGTATTTTACATGAAAATGCTTAGAACGAACTCTTCTATCTTTCTGTATGATTTTCAAAAGAAATTAACGTTTCTCTCATTTACAAATAATGAAAATATGCTAGTAGTCTTACAATTTTGGCCAGGCAAAAATCGATGGATTTTAATAAACATTAATTTATTTTCAATTTGGATACGGTGTCGAAGAAGTCTAGGTCGATATTTGAATAAGGCATAGATAAATGCATGTAAAAATATAAGCTTTTTTTCTCCAAAAATCCTCATTAGTTAAGAGTGAACTAACAGTTGCACTCAAGCAGGTAGTCTTATAATTTTAACCAGGACTGTGTATTGATGAAAAATCATTAAATTATATTGTTAGTTTGTTTTTTAACCTTTTGTATCCAATAATCTAACCAAATGATCTTTCTTCTAAGCAGAACGATGTAAATGAACATTTTATTGACTAAAAATTTTTCTTTTACAACGAAAAATTAATCGTCAAACGTTCTTTTTTCTTTGTATTTATAAATCAAATGTGTATGAAATATTTAATCAATAAATACTATTTAAAAACGTATATTGTTTTCATAAGAAAATACTATTCGAAGAACATCATTATCAAATATATACGTGTTCAACTGTTAAAGTTTAATGAGAAATAAAACAATAAATAATCATCAATAAAAATAAATACTATTTCACTAAAGTTCTGTACATATTCTACTTAATATTTGATGCTGATCGAGATTTATAAAGTAGAAAATCCATGAGATACTGTTCGTCAGGTTTAATATAATGGAAGGAAATGGATTGATCACTACAACAATTGTAATGCTAAAAAATAAATGAAACTTTTATTTTAAAAAAGTAAATAATTTTTCAAAGTTTCTTTACATTTCGAACTGGATTTTCAGCAGTTTCAAAAAGTGACCATGGCACTGAACCAGTAAAATGTGTTTGAAATGTAAGTGGATGAAAAAGTTCTCGATTTTGTTTATCTAATGATTTACCCATATAAACATCTTTTGTACGAAGACATTTAGCTATTTCAACATCTTCATTACCACCATCTTTACGACATCTTGATGTTGGATCTTTATGAGCTTCATAAAATCGTCGAAGAGATTCTCGACTTAATACATAAGATGCACCACCAGAATGAAATCCTTTTCGAACAAGAATCTGAAATAAATATTGATTAAAAAAAAATTTTTAGTGAAATATTTTATTAATTGATCGTAGTATCAGATGAATATTTTAGTTCATGAAAATGTTTAAACATATAATGTAATTCAATCTATCTTTGAATGAATTTAAAAGTTTTTTAATTATTCTTATTGATATATATAGACTACTTAAAAAATTAATCAGAATATTTTTCAAATCTTCTAAAAATAAAAATTTATTTTATAATTACCTTAAAATTGTATCCAAATGTTACAGGTTCTGATGAATTTTGTTCACTTAAAAATGCTTTTAAATTTTCAACAATTAAATATGTATCATCATCTGCTTTGACAAACCAATCAAAATCATTAAAATAATTTTCATATGCAAATAAAAAACCTAATGTAGATTTTTTTGTTAAATGATCATAACCAGGTATAATATTTTGAATTGGTGCAATAGGTACTTGTTCTGTAAATTTAATTTGTTCAGGTGTCATGCTTTCTCGAATATGTTCACTTATGAAAAAGTATCGATCACAACGTGGTGCCCATGTTTCATTAACAGCTTTAGCACGTGGAATAAAATATTTTGGTGATGTTAATATTAAACATAATACACGCACTGAGGATATATGACGTCGATTATTATTATGAAAAAGTTGAAAATTTTGAAATACATTATAATAGTTATTTGTATGAAAATTAATGTAAAGAACTGTAAATAATATTAAAATAATAAGAATAATGCTCGCTGAAATAGAATGTTTAAGAAAACGAACAGATTCCATTTTAGGAATAATTAAAATGAACTAATAATAAATTATAAAAAGACTTTGTGCTAGTTACAATTCTATTGAATCACTCGTTCTATCTTTCGTTCTAGTCAGTATCGAAGAATAAAAATAAACTATACAAGAAAAAAATGATCATCTAATTTTAGATCCACGTTGTTTTTTGAAAAGATGCTTATGGAAGCCATATATATCATTTTACTTTTGTATAGAAGAGAAATGTTAATTCTATCGAATAGCTTTTTACTTCATCGCTAATTTTAGTAGATTAAAGAATATATATACAGAAAGAAAAATGATTCGTAAATATTTAATAGTCACTGTTAAAGAAAAAGAATGGTGAACAAATACAAAAGAAAAAAGTCATATTCTATTGCTGCAATATAGTCCATGCTATTTTAAAGTTATTACTAAACATACGAATATATCTTTTGATATGTTCCAAATGAAACAATATAGTAACAATCAACTTTGAATAATTAAACATTCTCCTTGTATTATTCTAATATGATATAGATCTATCTATCTCTTGTTTATATATGACTTTTAATATATTTATATTCGAAAATACACTACGTTAATACATAAAGATTATGTACATATAATGTTTTTTATTGATCTATTTATTTTGTAAATGTTATAATTTTACAAATTATGTAGTAATATTAATTTTGTGAAAACAATTAATGAATCAATTAAAATAAAATAAGTGTTATGATATAATCCATATATTAGAAAAATATATTAATACTATCATTCATTACAATTTTTTCTCAGTAAATATAAGAGTAAAGTTAGACATATTGATTATTTTGCTCTCGAAAAATAAGAATTTTCTAGATTGCACAATCAAAATAATATAACTTGAGATCATTTTTTTAATTTATTTCATTGATATTTTCTTACAAAATAGATTGCCATTAGATCATCATTTAACCAGAAAGTTTAGCTTTCTCATGGCCAAAATAAAAAAAAATTATCAAAACTTGAAGATTAGCAATCTAGTGTCGAGTGCATCGCTAGTTTCTCTTTCCAGCTAAACAACACATATTCATTTTAGGAAAAATTTACACATATAATCAACTAAAGTATCGTATGTCTTCCCAAAGATGAGCAAATTTGAGCACAATATTGTAATAAAAGCAGGTGTCTTTTAAAGTCTACTCTTGTGGTCGACCGTAACTCATCTAATATATCGATGAAAACTCTAAAACAAATCAATAACATCATTTCAAAGTAAACATAAAGTAAAATATTAATATTGCTTTTGAACCAATTCATGGTCCTTTATACAATTAGAAACCGAAATTAATTCATGCTTTAAGACTATTTTTTAAATAGTAATAAAAAAAAAAACATCTTTGATATTAAAATATTGTTTGACCAAATATTATGATTTCGTTTTCACCAAATGTATACATCTTTATTAAGTCAAACATTGAAAGAAAGAAAAAAAAACAAGGAAAACAATAACAAGTTTTTATAGAATCATAAATATCTTCATACATTTATCTACAGTCTATTATTCCATCAAAAGAAAAACTAAAAGCATTTAATAAATTTCATACTCAGTACATTAGTTCACCGGTATCATAGATATATTCGATTTTTTAATAAATCTTTGACTGATTTGTGGTGTTAGTCGAGTTTTATATAGTAGAAAATCCATTAGATATTGTTCATCAGGTTTAACATAGTGAAATGAAATAGATTGATCACTGCAACAATTGTAATGCTAAAAAATAAATGAAACTTTTATTTTAAAAAAGTAAATAATTTTTCAAAGTTTCTTTACATTTTGAACTGGATTTTCAGCATATGATAGAAGCCAATCCGGAAAGAAACCATTAAAATGATCAATAAATGAAAGTGGATGAAAAAGTTCTCGATTTTGTTTATCTAATGATTTACCCATATAAACATCTTTTGTACGAAGACATTTAGCTATTTCAATATCCTCACTCCCACCATCTTTACGACATCCTGATGTTGGATCATTATGAGCTTCATAAAATCGTCGAAGAGACTCACGACTTAATACATAAGATGCACCACCTGAATGATATCCATTTGGTACGTTAACCTTTATGAAAAAAATTTATAAAGATTTTTATTAATTTTATTTATTTTATAAAAGATTTTATTATCTCTTGTCTAATTATTAAAGAATGTGAATGTATTTTCAATCAATAACAAAATGAATTTATTTATTCTCTGAAAGTTCTTTTGTTGGTTATTTTGAACTTTTTCATCTAAAATTCTCTCGTTTATAGTTGACATCTCACATTAGTGTAAAGAAAAACTTATTGGCACTGTCATTATCTTGTAGTATGTCAATACTTGAAAATATAAGTCATTTTAGTGATTCTTTTCATTTCATAAATACTAATTAATTTAGACTATTTCACACACTATACAATTTATACTACCACAGATATGGATTGAGTTTTAAGTGAAACTATTTGTCTATCATAATATACCAAATTAACAACAATCTGAAAAATAGATAAACTCACAAGTAATTCACAAATTATTGGTTTGATATAAACAGGAGATTTTAATCATGTCTATTTGTTAGATGTGTTAAGTTAAAAGAGAATAATTACCTTAAAATTGTATCCAAATGTCACAGGTTCTGATGAATTTTGTTCACTTAAAAATGCTTTTAAATTTTCAATAATTAAAAATGTATCATCATCTGCTTTAATAAACCAATCAAAATCATTGAAATAATTTTCATATGCAAATAAAAGAGCTAATGTTGTTTTTTTTGTTAGATGATCATAACCAGACGAAATGTGTTTAAGTGGAGCAATAGGTACTTGTTTTATAAAATGAATTTGTTCAAGTGTCAGCAGTTTTTTAGAACGTTCAGTTACGAAAAAGTATCGATCACACCGTGGTGCCCATGTTTCATTAATTGCTTTTGTACGTGAAAAAAAATATTTTGGTGATGTTAATATTAAACATAATACACGTACTGATTTTAATGGATTATGATTATTAATGTGATAAAGTTGAAATTTTTGAATATCATTATAATTATTATTGGTAGAAGAACCGACGTAAAGAACAGTAATTAATGTGAGACTTGAAAGTGCAAGACCAATCGAGATGGAACGTCTCTATAAAATACAAGATCATATTCAATTAATAACAAAAGTATAAAGTATGAATAATGTATAGAAAATAAAAAGAAATATACAGAGAAGTTAAGAAACATTTAATATTTATTATTAAAGACCAAATAATAAGTTATATAGTGATGTACTAAGACATTTCTCGAGGCTCAAGTCTTTTTTAATAATATTTTTGTACTTATTTATTATATTTTGTATTATTTCTTAGTTACATGTTACAATAAATATAATAAGTATATTTGGAGATTTTTATGAAGTGAAAAGAACTAAATTGGATCTTTAAAGCTCTAATATATGTATATAAGTGAAAGAAAGCGTTGACTTATTGTTAGTAGTTTATTCTTATCTATCGGCATGTGATTACTATAATAATATAAGAAGTATGAAGATATGATTTTGTATGAGGATGAAATAGAAAATCAGAAATGAAAACAATTTGAATCGGTTATACACTTTCACTATTATTTCATACGCATATATATCTCGGATACTCGCATATGTGCGAACACATTGATTTTTCTTTACTATTTACACATATATTTGTTAGTTATGTGTGAATCTTGAAATGTATAGTTTCATTTCGACAAATGTTGACTATAAGTTTATAGATCTAACGATTAGGAAAATTCTTATCGAATTTTTGATATTTACATATGATTAGCTTAACAAACTTTATAACATATCGTATATTTGGTTTTACAAACATTAAATGATTTCAAATAAAATCATTGATTTTTTTAGCTACAGTAATCTTTAATATTCTTTCAATATTTGTTTATAACTATCCGTTCGATTTTTCGTGTGGAAACAATCGCCGTTCGCAGTCAAATGATAATACTAAAACACGTTTCAATTATCATAATGTGCTTAGAAGAATTACAGATCCTTTATTTATATAAACTAGTATTCATGTTTTTGAATAAAATTGGTACTTTTACATGCTAGATAATATGTTTTAATAATGAATTATTTGATTCACATCTACTACTCAAATACTGAAATTTAGGATTGGTAAAGAACAAAATCTTCAAAATAAATATAGTAATTGCAATCAATTGAAAGTCTTGATATTTCAAAGAAAATAAAAGATTATTTTTTATGCAAAAAAATGTTTCTCATACTCTTAAGAAACTATCACTTTCATATAAAAACTTAAGATCTGTCTCACTCACAACATTCAAAATTATTTATATGATTCATCATGTATATAAGAAAATAAAAACAACTTATTACCATATCAATGTGTTTGAAATCTCATGATAGACATTGTTTTGAAGCCGACACAGAAATTTTCTTTTGAATCATATTCCAAACTCGAATATTCTTGCTAAAGATAACAATAATAACTCAACAAAAGCCTATAATACTATAGCATATAATAACTATTCTTGTAAAAAAATAATGGATTCTATACATAATACTTTATCCTCTTATCTTTTCCTCAATATTTGACTATGAAATTTATTGCTCAACAGAAATTGATGATTTTGTCGTGTTAAAGAAGACTAAAGTCTTGTATATTTTTTTCATATTTTATTTTATTTTATTGACTAATATTTAATTAAAAACTAAAAATATATGAAATTTTTACCTTAATCATTTCATTCTAAGAGATATTTCACGGATTATGCTATGTAAAATCCTAGATAAAGAAGAAATAAAATTATCTTTAAACACTTATATAATATATTATTGACCTATACTCAGTATTAAATCTTACATGTATGTGAAGTTTTTACAAATGACTTTTCGAGAATAAAGTCTTTATATATATCTATGTATAAATCTATTGATTAAAACAATAAAAAGCTTCTCATAAATTTCTTTATATATATTTCAAAAAGTTTTTCATTGTTTTTTTTATTTCGATAATGAAATATATTTATATTAAACCACTTACTCTAGCTCTCATGATATCGAATAAACAAGAAAATATTCAACAATATCTAATACATATGCATTTTAGGTAACAGCTGGTATAGTCAATACATTGTTTTATTTATGTAAAATAATTTTAACATTTTATATTTATTATAAAATAATCTAAGACTTACATATTCTTTTGAAGATAACATTGATTGTTAATTTTTTTCATTACTATAGTATATTATTAATGGTATATGTCATTGTTAAGTATATTTGTTGAAAAAATTCTAGTCGTTAATTTGAATAATATCAATATCAAGTAGATTGCATCATGAAGCTTACATATGTCATTTATGTTCTTTTTCTGATCATCTACTATCGGAAATAATGAAGACAACACAAACGATCGTCTCTATTGTGGACAAAAGAAAATAAATCGATGAGGGACAAGCTTTGTTTGCAGATGAATTATCGAGACTATTCTGTATATATGTGTTGAACATAGAAAGAAGAGAGAACGAACGGATGCATTCGAAAAAGAGACAAACACAATTTGAGCTGTCCATATATATATTTATTCTCTTTTGATTAAATAATCATTTTCATGATCAAAGCAATAGATATGGAAAATGAAACAAAACGTGATGCTAATAAAATAATTAAATGTTAAACAAGCAATAAGAGACAAAATCTTGATAAAATCAACGATTTCATGTATTACTTTTACTAAAATAAGATTTTATTTTGTTGTATTTATGGGATTTATGAATGATTTCATAACATTTTGACACAATATTAATCGATATGTGCTATAAAAGAACCAAAGCCCCCTATGAAGAGTTGGATTCAAAAGAAGAAAAGTGGGATTCCTGGAGTGTGTACTCCCACTGTACCTCTTTCTGTTACCCTATACTCGAACTGTACATCCCTCGCACTTTCACCGAGAGAAAATAGCAATCTGTGATTATGTGATGTAAAATGAGTTCTAATGTTTTAGAATCATTTTGAAATCATCCTGAAGCGTCCAAACTCTTTTTTTTTTCACATGATTTAAAATGATTTAGTTTTGATTTGCAGATGTTTTAAATTATTTGTTTTTTCACTTGATTTCTATTGTACTTCGAGAGTACTGCAGTCTTGCCTTTTCCTTTATGGTTTGATTTCAATAATACATAAAAACATAATTTAATTTATATAAGAAAATGGTTCCTGAATGTAAAATATAATATAGATGACTGACATATATATATAAATATATTGACAATGAATCAACATATACGACGTATACACATACGAACTTTTTTTGTTCTGCGACCAATCAGATGAAAGTTCCCGATCTGAAAAAGTTTGTCTATTATAATATAGATATCACATTCGCTTGACATTAATTACTGGTCTATAGAAACAAAAAGCAACCCTTCATATCGCTAAAATTGATTGTTCTACAGAGTAATATATAGTATAAAAAATTAAATGTATCAATTATCCAGTTTATTCTCTTTATTTCCATCCTGATAAATTTAAATTATTATTCATTCCACTGCTGCAGTACAAAAGCTATTATCATACGTCTGAGATGCTTTCGCCTTGAAACTAAATTTTATGTAAGACCTATACAAAATATGATGATCAAGTCAATACAATATTTTATTATTTTGATAATAATTATTTTTTTACGTTAGATAATGTTGATTATTCAGATATAATTCTTCTATATAACGGATTACTTATTATCTAATTTCACAATTACTGATTCGTTGCTCTAATGTTGATTCTGATCTGAAAGAAAAATAAGGAAATATGTAATGATATCAAACTAAAGCATAATCGATAGAAAAGCTAAAATTTTGAAAATATAATCACTAATATGTGAGAAATGATAAACGTCTTCTATTAACATATACGGTAAACTTACCTACGCTGTATTAGCTCTAAGTTTCCTCGTTGAAATTATCTATAAACAAAAATACCATGGTGAACTGATATGTACTAATCGAAATTGTTCAAAATGAAATCCAGTAAAGAGAAAGCAGATTTTTTTATTAATAATTAAAATTGTTTTTTGTTTTGAATTTACAGACTTATTTCTACTATCATTAAATTTATTAATGTTTACCATATCGAATTTGACATTTTATATGGCATAAATAAAGACCAACTGAAATAATAAGTATGATTATTAATCGTTGAACAATAATCGAAAAAGATAAACAGAAAAATTTATCGAAAAAGTCATTGTTTCATATTTTTGTAGCTATAGATCACACTACGAATATATAAAAAATATACGAGAATTAGGATTACATAGAAACTTATATATTACAGAATATTAAAGAATTTCACTTGCTGTATTCAAATTATTTTAATGTACATAGTTTTCTCATAATGATAGCCTTTGTCAATGGTTGTTCATTCTGTTAAATCGACAATTAATATTACATTTATAGCAGAGTTCTAGCCAGTGTGATACAAAATGAATTTTATAAGTAATTTGATATTTTTAATCCTAACAATAAAAACAAATAAGATCTATTATAGTTCGTTAATTAAATATAGAACAAATAGTTTGAAATTTCAAACGTCTTATTTCAAAACAAAAAAAGTTAATTCTTATTGAGTTTTTAATTATAATTATTGTAAAACGTCTGAAATCATTCATTATTGTTTGTATAATCAATAAACAACAACTTTTCATTGAATTTTATTGTCAACGATATTTTACATAAGAAAGCATGAATATATTGAGATGATAAATTTCTATCTGATAATTTTCTTCTTCATATTAAAACAAAATATTATTCAATGCATAGAATGACGATTGTTTTAATCATATTTTTTTTGTTTGATAGCTCATTATGAACAAAATAGTAATAACTGAGTCATTCAGGTATGAGTTGAAATTTTGAGCAGATAAAAAAAAATGAAAGGTACAAAAAAAAGAGATAGAATTAACACAGAAGTAGAAAAAAAAATTGTCTACAATGCACAGAAAACAAATTTATATTGTTTTACTCTGCATAGATAATATATAAATATAAATAAGTTTTCTTGTGTTTTTTTTTCTTGTCTTAGAAATACGATGAAAAATATACATACAAATAAGATAATGAAATGAAATAGGACAGATATTTATTCGTTAATTTGTTTTCTTTTTTTAAACACGTAATGTAGATGAGATTACTTCCTTCTGCTCTTTAGTAAGTGTATCAGGAAATTTAATGTCAAATTTCACAACAATATCTCCTCGTTTAGTTGGTTGTTTTGGAAAGGGTAGACCGTCGCCAGTAAGTCGTTTTTCTGTTGTTGGTTTAATTACTTCGTTTAGTTGCAATTTTCGCACACGAGATTGATCAAGTGTTGGGACAGTAATGGTTGTTCCACATAATGCCTAGAGAAAAATAAATAAATAATCATTTATATTTATATACTCTATTGATAATTTCATCTGCATTTTTAGTTATAAGGTTTATATTCGAGTAATTTAGGCTCTGAATTCCCACCATTTTTTATAAGTGAAGTCAAATAAGAAAGCATGTCTTTTGAACGTTAAAATATTAGATATACAGGTTTTTCGTGTTTTTTTTTCCAGACATTTAAAAATTCCTCTGTTCGCAATGCGATAAATTCATTATCATATGATCTTTAGATTTACAAAGTCAAATAAACAACTCTTCAAAACTTCACTCATAAAAGGATTCATGTAAAATTGAATGAAAAAAATTTTTTTTTTTCCTCTTGACCTCAAAAAACATACATCTACGATTGCGTGTATTTTTGATTAAGTAATACTTTCATTCTTTTTCTCTCTATTTACATTTTTAATATGATGTAATCATTTAAAAAGAAAAAACTAATGATTGATTATGATCGTTAGATAGATTATTTAAAACTTACATCTTTAAGACTAATTTTTGCTGTATAAAGAAGATCACTACCATCTCGTCGGAAAACTGGATGTACTTTATCTTTGATAATAAATACGATATCAGCTGGTATTGTTGATGGACTTTGATCACCTTCACGTGGAAATGTTATTTTTGTTCCTTGTTTCCATCCAGGTTTTATTTCAATAGTTAATACTTTATCTTCCATACGTGTTGAGCGATTATCTGGATTTAAAACTTTTCGTGAAATTTTCATTTTTTTAGTTGTACCAGATGCTATTTCTTCTAGTGATACAAATAATTCATGTTCAACAGGTGGATCCTGAGTTTTTTTTCGTTGCATTTGACTTTGTGGTCCACCACGACCACCCATACCACCACCACCAAAATGAAATCCACCAAGACCAGGAAAACCACCAAAACCACCACCTGGTCCATCCTCATCATCACCTTCACCACCAAAGAACATTGCGAATGGATCAGCACCATTCTATGAGAAAATAATTTTAATAAAACATTTTACAAAAAATTATCTTTTGTTCGTACAAAGAACATGCGAAATGTTTGATGAGGATCAACATTTGAATAGAAGAATTGTTGGCCTGCTGCACCAGGACCACCACCGCCACCACCACCACCGGCTTTCAAACCTAGAAAAATATAAAATAATTAATTTAATTAAATTTTAAAAAAATTTCATATTATACCTTCTTCACCGTATTTATCAAAAATTTCTTTCTTTTTTGGATCGGATAAAACTTCATAAGCTTCAGCAACTTCTTTAAATTTTTCTTCGGCACCAGCTTCTTTATTTTTATCTGGATGGTATTTTAATGCACTAAAAAAATTTTTTAAAATTATTATTATTTTTTTAAAATTCATTATTTAACTTACAGTTTTCGATAAGCTTTTTTAATATCATCATCAGTGGCACCTTTACTTAAACCTGAACAGTACAAAATAAAAAGAAAACAAATTTAAAAAAGAAAATAAATTAAACATTATTCACCTAAGATTTTGTAATAGTCTTTGCCCATGATATAATATATTTAAGAATATATATATGTATATTGAGCAAAAATCCAATCTATAAAATATTAAAATATATGTTCATAACCGTGACTAATGTTTTTATTTTTTGTATTCTTCTTTTCTTTTCAAAACTAGTTCGAACTGTAAGACTACTGAATAATATATAATTTTATTCATTTTTTCTTCTCTCGCTCCCTATGTTGTATATAATGATTACGTATGGACTACAACGACAAAAACAAGTATAGTGCGAGTGGTTTCTCTTCTCTTCCATGATACGCCCTCTTTTACTGTTCGTTCGTAAGAAGAAAAAAAATTCTATTCGAGAAGGTACTCGAATAGTCGAGAATCACCGCGAAGCTTCGCTCTAGCAACAGAACAGCCATATGATCCGAGTACATGTTAGTCTATACCAAACAGAAAGAAAAAGTTAGAGATTAGTTAGTCTAACTACCAATCCTAAATCTAAGTCGCTACAATCAAATTATTCATTGTAACATCACCATAGATATTTATATAAAAATGGCGGTGATATAGTTCTATTATCATTTTAAATTAAGATAAAAAATATTTAAATAAATCTTACGCACTCATATATCTCTACTAATAAATATTCATATTGCCATGACGTATACAATCGTCGAAATTTTCGAAATAGATCAGCAATGTTTATTAAGAAGTTTTCAATAATACGAATAGTAGAATAATATATATCATATTTACAAAAAAAAAATTTGAACACTTATTCCAGTGTTACTGTAAAATAAATGTCTACAATATGATACACTGAGCAAATAATTAAGATGAAACAGTTTTTTTTTTATTTGAAGATTATTTGAATCAATACAAAACTAAATTAGATGATATTGACAAATAACTAACCAATTATTTATTTTTATTTGTTATCCTAACATAGAATCCAAAAAAATAACGATTGCTATTGATATTTTTTTGTTATGAAATATATTTATCACCTGCTATAATAATTGAAAATATTCGACAAAAATTCGTTCTAGTCTAGGTAAATCATGATAAGAACAAAAGTAAAACTCTTTAATTTATAAAAATGAATAATTATACATTATGATCGTTAGTTTTGATTATATTCCTGCCAATATTGACTTTTAATAAAAATAAATATATAGAAAATAATCAAGAGAATTAAAAGAATTAAATTTTGAAATGTTGTGAAGCGACTATTAATACAAAATTCAATGCTAGAATCGACTGTAGATTCAATTGGATGTTTTCTAAAAGATATAAAATAAATAATTGTAAATGATATAAATTAAAACATATATTACTTTTTCTTTTTTGATAATGGTGTCATAATTAAACGAACCATTTCATTATAATCACTTTTGTTAAGACAAACTTCTACCAAAAAAGGAAAAGTTCTTATTATTGATAAAAGAATATGATTCGTATGTAGATCTTAACAAGACTTGTAACATGTCTGTTGCTGATATATAAAATACTTATTAAGTTTCAATAATTGATTTTAATGATTAAAAATGTCGAGTATAGATTTACTAAAATCTTACAAGAGCTATAGTATTTATTGTCAACATAACTACTAATGAAAACAAGTTTAATGAAGGTTTACGGCTCATACAGGTGATGAATGAATTAGACAAAGAAGTAAAATTCTACAAGCGGGTTTTCAAAATAAATCCAATTATAATTTCCGACAGGGGACAGAATTTCAAAGTTAATTTAAATTTATACAGCTCTTTAAATCAGATCTTTGAAAGTATTTTTTTAATATTATAATAGAATATTTTGTCTCTCACGTAATAAAATAATGATTAATATTTACTTTCTTCTTCAATATCATCTGTATCGATGAATGATGTTGTTGTTGTTAATATCAATGGAGTTTGCGGAGTTCGATGACGAGAGATACTATCCAATGAAGGATGTCTTGAACGAATTTGACTTTCAAATCGTTGCTGATTACTCATTACTGACATTTCACTTTTTGATCGTTCTGATGAATCCAAAGTATGACTTGAATAATAATGATGACGATAATAATCATTGGATGAAGAAGGACTCATATGTTTACTCCATGGATGTTTCTATTTAGCAAAATATAAATAATGATTTTGAACATCTATCGAATAGAATATGTTTGTACCGATTTCATTCCACGTCCAATATGTAATGCAGGTGTGATAGTATCACCTGGCTGACGAATAAATTCAACATGTCTACTATCTGAACCAGATAAATGATTATATCCAGAATGTGGTGTTGAAGTTCCTGAATAACGTTCTTGAAGTAAAGTCAAGGAATCACGTTTTGGTTTTGGACTTGAACACGAAATAACTATACCACCACCAACAGTATGTGAACGACGTCTACATAGAAAAGAAAAGGTACTTTTTTAAAATCTGTAGTTTAATTTATTAAAATTTCTTTTTGTTTTTTTTTAATCATACCGCATCTGCTTCTCCAATAAACGTTTATCACCTTTAACTTCATCAATAGCAATATAAGAAATAAGTTCTGGTGTTGGTAAATTATCTGAACTAGCAAGATGTGATTTAAGAACAGATTTTCGTTTGCGAGTTGTATTATCAATATTAGTATGTGGAATTAATTGTTCATCACTATCATAATGATGTGGTATAGCATTACGAAGAAGCTCAAGTGAATCACGTGCAAGACCTAAACTACTACGTTTTAATTGTTCATTAATTATTTTTGATTGATTATCATCATTATCATCAGTTGTTGTTAGATTAGTTGATGCTGTTATTGTTTGAGTAACTATTGATGTATCACTTTCATCTATAGGTGATAATAATGTTAAACCAGGTTTTGTTGGTGTCATAGATAAATTTTCTTTGCTATTTGATATTGATGGAGATATGATTGATGGTAAAGTTAGTTCTTTTGAGTGAGAACGCTTTGAAAAGAAAAAAAAAACAATAATTTATTAAAAATAATTTTTGTTAATGTTTCAAGATTGATATTTTGTTAGATTCGATGTTTCTAAAAATTTACCGATGGATTCGAATCCTGTGATACTTGATCAGTTGTCTTCAATAATGATAATATTTGATTTGTATTATTGAAATCTTTAGATGGACTGCCGAGAGATTTGTCAAAATCTGTATTTGGTTTAATGATATACTGGTGAGAAAGATGTTTAGTTATATCGTTCAAATTATCTTCAATTTCGTTTTTATCAGTTGATGATGGTATTTGTTTTTGTTTAATTGTGATTGGTGATACTAATACATTTGAGTGAGAATTTTGGTCTGTTGTTTTGTTATATGATGAAATAGCTTTCAATGATTGTTCAGTATCTTTATTTGAATATAATTCTTCTAGATTTTGTTTCACATTTGATTTTGTAGATAAATCTTTATTATTTTCAAGATTGATCTCTTGATTAAATTGAGTATTGTTTTCCTGTGAGATTGTCTTTGATTTTGTTTTAGCATCAAATTGTTGTTGTTCTACAGATGTTGAGTTCACGATCGAAATTGATGGTGATATAATTGGCTCTATTTTCGATGGTTTATATGATTTAAATTTTGATTTCGAAGATTGTTCATCAAGTTCTGCATCCAGAAAATGAGTACTTCGACTTTTTTTAACTTTTCCACTGCTTGTATCTGTATTCGATTTACTTGAAGATGGTTTTATTATTGAGAATGGTACTACGGATGATGATATTACCGAAGTAGTTGTTGACGGATCATTAATATGCATTGATTGTATATTTTCTTGAGATTGTTTTCGTTCAGAAATTGAATTGAGTGAAGGAATTGATATGAGTTTTATAGGACTTGAAATGATTTGTTGATCTGATTGTTCAGACATTTGCATTGATCCATGAAGTTTCTGATCAATAAAAGTTGATGCTGTCATTTCATTTAAATTAGTTGTGTGTTTATCACTTAATGTCTCTAGATTGATATGTTCTGGAATCATGTCTTCATCAATATGCTTTTGTTCAGTTGAGACTATCGATGGAATTTCATTCTCATTTTCAATTGGATCTATTGTTGTTCTTTCAGCTAATAATGAGGTAACACTATGTAATTGCTTTAGTTTTTTATTCACATCAGGAAGTGATGTAGTATATTGTAGCTTATCAATAGTAGCTAAAATAAAGAAAATATTTCATATAATAATATGAATAGTATTCATCAACATACCATTTGATTTTGTAAGATTTTCATGTAATTTAGTCAATTGAGAAATAGATTTAGCACGTTGTTCATGTGTCATTTTATCTAAAATGTTATAATTATTAAATTTCCATATGAACTGAATATATTTACTAAAAATATCAGCAAGAAATAATGATGGTTTATGCATTAAGATACTGCTTTTCGATCGTGAAAGAGAATTTTTTCTTGATACATTGGGTTCATGATCAATTATATTTGATAAATTAATCAAAGATATATAAGATATATTTTCTTTGATATTTTGATCATTCATTAAATGTAATTTTTCTATAATATCAATATCACTATCAGGTGATATTGTTCGACATCGATATGATGCATTGAATACAGATGGTGGGCAATTAGTACCATAACACACAATATCATTTGATGAAACCGTTAAAGAATAGAGTCGACTATCTTCCAGACGAGAATGATAATTTATATATCGATCATGTTGACGTTTACGTGTTTGAGATGTGATTATTTGAATAGATTCATGATTACTTGGCTTTGAATTATGTTGCGTAGTAGCTATAGAATTTTTAGATAAATGTGAATTAATTTCTATATAAATCGAGATAAGAAAAGAATGAAAAATATTCTTAATTTTACTCTCTAATTCATTATTTGAATTTATTTGTAGTTCAATTGGAGTAGCTGTTGTGAAATTGGTAGATGATGAAGATGTATTTGGTAAATGTTGATTTTCTTTTTGTTCAGATAATGAGATATTCTCATTGTAAGACTGATGTGGACCAATTGCATTTTGATTTTTAGAAAAATGTCGAGCCGTAAAAGAAGGGGAAGATCGTTCTATGAAATTGGTATCATTATAATATTCAATAAAAATTTATTAAAAAATAGTATATGATGAAAATGTATCTGGAAGTATTGATATTTAATCTTCAAAGAACTTATTAATCAGATATTGATATAAGCACTAAGTTATTTAAACTTGTTTTGATATTTTTTAAGAATTTCTCAATATATTATTGCAGTCGATGCTATCACAAAAGAACGAATAATCACCTTACTTACTACGCCATAAGTACCGTTCAAGTGCTGGTTGTACTTCTTTTGTATTGGATAGTTCTCGACCTTGTATCCACTACAGAAAAAATAGACATTAAATAGATTCTGTTCAAATGGAATAAATACAAATTTTGTTTTTATCAATAATTGATCTCAGAGATATTTTTAGTATAACATAATAAATCTATTGTTTTATTTACTTTATTCCAATTAACAAATGGTTTCATGTTAACTACACTACTGGCTATACTAGTAGATGAAAATGACATAGACGACTGTATATCCAATGGTGTCATCGTTGAAATGGTAACATTGGCAAGCATCTATGCTGTGTGTTCGTATAGATTAAATATATATGTATGCATTGATTGAAATATATGTCAACATATGATACAAATACAATATACAATATCGAAATCGTACTAATATTTAAACAAAAAAATATTTAGCAAGGCGCCAATGATTTTATATTTATGATTCTTCATTAATAATTTGCTTACTAAGTGTATGTGAAAAATATGATATTCAATAAGATTTTATACGTGTATTATTAAGAATAATTGCAACATATGAATAATAGTGAGAATATTATAAAACTTATCTTCAATTATGATATGATATATACAGCAGAATCTAGTTAAGTTTTTCTTTCCTCATATGAAAGTATTCAAATATTAGTTCTTGTCTAATTTATTGTTTAAGTCACAAATAAAAAGAAAAAAACACAACAAGATATTCATAGATAAAAGATGAAAAATGAGAAACGCATATGAGAGAAAATGATCAAAATCACATGAGATACATATATAAAATAGCTTTGAAGCTCTTCAGTTGCATATTTACATACGCAGATGAGATAAAATATATAAGAGATTACGCACATTACTAACCAATAAAGTTGACAATAGTTAAAAAGCAAACAAAAGAAAACTATATTTATAAAATTCTATTTGTTAATTAATTTGTTTGTTAAAATAAATGAAACTTTAAATTTTCCAAGAATTTCGCATCATTAAATCAAAATACATATCATTATCAATCGATGCACTAACACCTGAATAATAATCAAGGAATTCATCACGTGTTACCTATGAATAATTATTGAAAAGATAAAAGAAAATTCCCATATATTAAATAAATACGAATACTTACAATACCATCTTTATGATGACCCATATCAAAACAATCAAGAAAATGCCTTAATACTTTCTCTTCACTCCATTCACCATTCATATATTTCGGATGATTCTTTGCAAGATAAACACCTTGTAAATCCTCAACTGTTATTTGACCATCATGATTTCTGTAAATATATGAAAATATTCTCTCTAAATTGATATGATCTTTTAATTTTCACATACTTATCAAGCTTAGCAAATGCTTTAGCAATCAAATCAAGACGAAAATTATTCATTGGAGGCTATAATATTGATATAACATTTAACTTCTTTTATATTATAAAACTTACTCGTAATTTGCGCAAAAATTCGTCGTAATCAATACTACCACTTTTATCCATATCCATTGCACGAAAAAGATCTTCAATTTCAGCTTTTGTAAAATGCAGACCATATTCGTCAACACCTTTCTTAAATTCTTCCATGTTCAATTTTCGATTTTTGTCATCATCCATAATACGAAATAAACTAAAAATAGAAATGAGAAATATTAAAATTTTTATCGGTTAGAGTCTATGTTGATTTTAAATTAAATTCAATAATAAACAAAAAAAACAATATATGCTCGAAATAGATAGAAAAATACGGGAATATATAATTAATACGTACATTGATAGTCCTTTAATGCCTTGTGCTCCTCGAGCCAAACATGCTGCCCGCAAACGCTCTAATGGATCTTTTGTCGTTGCTAATGCTTGTTTTGATTTAATTTCGAGTTCTTTTTGTAGACGAGTTGTAGCGGACATATTATATATGTGCAGAACAAAAGTATTTATTCTATACTTAGATCTAAAAATATATAGACTATTTATAAAAGAAAGCATAGGTACATATGTATTTTTTCACTGAATACCTGTTACAGTAGCAATTGTTTTGATAAAAAAAAGAGCGCTGGCGACATCACCATGACACGATTATAAAGCAAAAAAGTTGTTATGGTAACGGACATAACTATTTAAAAATTAGCTGAATTTCGTTTTTAAATAATATATTTGAAAAAATCTTTATGTTTTATTTTGAAATTGAAACACAATTTTAATTATTTATTCGAAAAAAATGAGCCAATAATTGAAAAGTAAGTGGGGCGCCACTATCCGCTTTCAAGAAAACAACGGTCAAATTCATGATTCGGCCTTTGTATTTGTACGTGATTAAATTCTATTCATCAACTGACCGTTAGAAGTTGGACGATGTTTACTGTAAAAATAAAGTATTTAAAACTTTTGAAATTTTTGTTTTTACCATTCTCGCTGGATTATTTTCATTGATCAAGATTTGCACTTGCACGTCAATCATACTTTAATATAAATTGATATTCATACCCGCCTATAAAAATCAAAAGCGTCATCTGTGAAAAATTATTAAATGATAATAAAAACTTATTTCTATATTTTTATAATCTTTTTTCTATTTAGATTAGTTTATAAAAATATATTCATCTTTATTCTTATTCTGTTTTCATATATTAGTCTTTCTATCGGTATCTTTTATCTAACTCGATTGATATGGCAGCGGCAACGGCATATTGTACATCAAATACTGCTTTCCGTCAACATTCATTAACGTCAACAAGATCACAATTTACACCTGTTCTTCGTCGAACAACATTATCACCATCAACATCTTCTTCTCCTACATCAAAATCCCATATTGACCAACAATCAATTATACAAACAATAAAAAGTGATGAAAATAATAATAATCATCAAATTGAAAATACAAACATACCACATACCGATGAAGTTCTTTATATCACAAGTGATGATGAAGACGACGGTGCTGATGATGATAATAATCGAATAGTGAATGGTATTGACGAAGAAAGCTTTTTAGCATTTGTTGGTCTTCGGCCTAAGATTAAAAAACCAATTATACCTAATCTAACTTTACGACCATTGACAAAACGATTGGCATGTCCAGTATGTCTTCTTCCTTTACCAAAATACAGTGAACGTGTTCGACAAGCCTTATATATTGTATTATCAGGCTTGAAATTCTTGTCTATTACATGTGATATTGAAGGTTTTTGTTCGACGGATGATAATGCAAAAGCACAAAGTCTTCTACCACGTTCAGTGACACAAACACGTGCTTTATCAATACTACACAAAAGTCAAAAAAAACAGAAACTACCAAAGAAAGGTAAATATAAATTAAATAAATATTTCAATGCAATAAAAATTTAGAGAGTAGTAATAAAATGAAAGGAAATATATATAATAGTATATAAAAGTGATAATCACAAACTAGCAATGCTATCATGAAACGAATATTTTGCGAAAAGTATTTCGTGCTGAAGTTAACATAAACTGGGATCAATTGAGTTTAATAAAAATTAAAATACTGAATTGAATGTTTATAAGAAAACTAAATAGAAAATTCTATTATGAAGGTCAGTTTAGATTTTCTTGAAAACGGAGAGTAATAAATTTATAAAGATTGATTATTTATCAAAAATAGATCAATAATACATTATATTTTATTGATCGTTATGTCATCTAAAGCAAGAAAGTTGGGTTCTGTCTAGTTTATCATATTTATATATGGTTCATTCTTTAGTTCTTGTTTTAAAAACATTCTTAACTCAATCTAAATCATGTGTTGTCTATTATAAACAATTAATTCATGTGAATAAATATTCGTACAGAAGAAATTGTTCGTAACGTATAGAAGTAACCAATCGCTTTTATCGATTACGTTTTTTCATATGATATACGCTTAATTATCGTATACATAACAACCTTTCGTACGCTACGTACCAATATCTATGAAGTTTTTTTTTCGCATAGGTGACTGGTTGACCCTATCATTGAACTTATACATGCAATCTAATTTATAAATAACTATTGAAAAAAAAACTTAATTTAACTCAAGATAGATAAAGATTTTATTTTTACTATTTTCAAAAAAATCTATATTTGATCTTTCTACAGTATCTTAACTTTTATAATAATTATCAACAATGTTGATTGTTTGTATTTTGCAATAGTCTAAATAGAAAAGGAACGGAAAAGTCAGCATTTTTATGTGTAAAAAGCAAGCTTATTAATCCTTTTAAAATATTGTTTATGAGAAAAAAGCGAGTTTGTGACAGTAAATGTTTTCAAAAATTGTTTTTCCTTGAAAAACAAATTTTCTTCAGATTTTAGAACTATGCACTTTTTACGCTTATTTGCTTGAGAAATGAGTTTGTCAGTGAGAAGATAGAACATACAGTTGTGTGTTTTCAGTTTATTTTATACATGGTTCGAAAAGAAAATCGTATTTTCTTTTATACAGAATTTATCAGCATGGCTGCTAATACGTTTCGTAATAATAAAACTAAAGCCTCAATGAGTAAATATGTTCATTCAATTCTTCAATGTCATGTTGTTCTTGATCGTTTGGAACAATCAACAATTGATCAGTTAATGCAAAATTCAACTGAAGATGATAATAAATGCATTACATCAATAGTTTGTATTCCTTATATAAGAAAATAAAATTACTTTATTTATAAATATTTATCTTTATCATAGTCAACATCAGATCAATCATTAGATACAACTTCTTCTAGAAATCGTCGTTCATTATCAATAGCTAAAAACAAAACAACAACAACAATGACAACAACACAAACAACTATAACAACAATGAGAACAGAAAAAACCATTGTTAAACGTAAATCAAAAACAACTGATGAATCTAAACCAAAACGATTTAAATCGATAGATGATACTTGTAATATTACAAATGACAATGATATAAAAATCGATTCATCTTCATTAGTATATCAACGTATTTATTTAAAATGTTTTGTTTGTTCCAAACGTGAATATATTAATGCACAAATAATAAATAGCGATGTTTTACATTCTCATTGGCTTGAACATGATGGAAATTTATCATTAAATATATATGATTCTGATATTGATTCGATTGTAACACGTGTTGTGGAATTTTTTAAATTACCTAAACAGCATATGTTAGAAGGAAAGATTAAAACAGTTTTTATACTTAATTCAAAAGAAATACGATGTGCTTCAACAAATAATTTGCTCTCAAATGATCCATATATTGTTATAGACTAAGTGTATATAGATATATACATATTGTTAAATTTGAAAATTAAGAAACTTTCTCTAAGGAATTGAATTCAAGTAGATTTTTTGTTTCATATATTTTGTTGTGTTTGTTTTCTCTTTATCTATCTAAAAAAAAACGTACAATTATTTGTTACGTATCTAGTTTTTTTTTGCTCGTGTATGTGTGTAACGTTTTGTCTACAACGAACAAACAACGAATGTTCATGCGGAGTTTTTTTTCTTCCGTTTGATCCTTTTGTCTCTTCTCTCATCAAAATTTGAAAACTGAAAGAAATAACATCGGTGTAAATAGAAAATAACATTGAAGAATTTTTTTTATTTTCATGAATGATCAATTGGAAATCATATATACTTATACATATATTTGCATATATATGTATATTCTCTACTTGTATCAAATGTTACCTACCATGATTTATTTTGTATTATTTAAAATATGATTATCGTTTTCTCTTAAACTTTCATTAAACAAGCAATCTTCAATTTTTGAAGCAAAATTTTTGAAATACTAAGGTAAAACAATGAATACATTCTTTTGTTTTGATAGTATTTTTTTTTCATTTTAAGGATGCAATAGAATAATATCGTCGAAAACAATAATAAATATTGACAATTGTCAATTATCACAAGTATGGATGCATTGAAAATAGTTTTATCGATGTCTTGCCGTAGCTGTAAAAAAAAAGACAGAAGTCATATATGCTTATACTTCTATCTGTCTTATGCAATCTTTCTTTCACATTATTCTTTTCTTTTTCACTTGTATTGCTTTCAAAGCACATTATTTGTTCTATTCAACGAAATAAATATCGTAAACTTACTGACTTAATTGTTTTGTACGCTGCTCATTGTAGAAAAAAACATAAATAATCAGAAATTTTCACATTTCTTATTAGCTTGCAATTGCATATTCACCATTTTACAATTGTTACATCTATAGAATTTCTCTGGATTCTCTTCTCGCAGTAAAATGTGCAGTTACCATGTATCCTACACTTCTGAGTTTATAATGAGAGGTAGTCGTATTTCTTTTTCTATCCTTTATCATCAAGTGTGTACGTGTGTGGACATTGCAGTTAAACGACGGCTTCCTTTTCTCACTGCATGTAAATATAGGCAAACAGTCTTTTTTCGAGAGAAAAAGTATGGCAAGATCTTTTTTTCGTAATGTCACTGATCAAATAATAGGTGGTAGTAGTAAAACAACTGATGTGCAAATAGCACAAGGTATTGATCATTTTGAAGATGAACACTCAAAATTATCAAAATTCAAGCGTGAATTTGACAAATATACTCAGGCTACATTACTATACGACAATGCATCATATCGTTTTTTCAATTTTATTAGTTCGCTTATTGATTCGACATGGCCTCAGCATTCAGCACTTGTTCAAACATGTATGGATGTAGGACATATTCGTGCTGAACATTTACAAAATCTAAATAAACAAATTACTACAAGTATTAATATATCATCCGGTACATTTGAAAAAATGAAAGGTCGTATTAATGAGCAAAATCGTATACAACATGATTATGATAAAACGCGTAAACAATATCAATCAAGTATAAAACGTGATGAACAATTAAAACTTGATCGTATCAAAAATGAATTGGATCAATTAAAATCTGCATTAAATCTAATTAATAATGAATTACGTGATGAATTACCAAAATTCTTTGTTAATATTCAAAATGATTATATAAAAATCGTTATTGAATTGTTTAATATACATGGACAGTATTATAAAAATTTTCATAAACTGTGTTCAGCTTCTAAGAAAAAACTTCGTGAAGATCAAATAACGAATTCAAATAATAATGAAGATAGTCTTCAAGAATCGCAATCATCTAATACAGATTCTAACAAGAAGAAACGTTATAGTGCACCTCTATCACAACCAAAACGAACAGATTATAAAATTTTATACGAAGCACGTGTTACTCATGATTATAAATCTGAAAATGAAGATGAACTCAATTTAATAAAGGATGAATATATATCCGTTATTTCTTTTCATAATGAAGAAGATAATGAACGTGATAAAGGTTGGGACTATGCTGAGAAAGCGGATGGAACTATTGGACTTTTTCCGGTGAATTTTGTTATGCGATTATATGATAATGAAGAAAAACAATAGAGTATGACAAATAAAGGTCAGACTGAATTATACGAAAAATTCTTTGTTTTGTACATTTTTATTGGCAACAGAAAACTAGAGTAAAGACATTTTTATAGTTTTTATCAAGAAAAAGTTATTAAATAAAGAGAACATAGTTTTTTTTATTGAAGTAAATAATGTGAGTAAATATGTAACAAGAAATAAAGAATCATAATTTTATTTAATATAGAAACTAATATTTCAGCTTACGTATATGACTATACTATCAAGTATTTATTGAGTGACATTTTTTCAATGTCATTATTTCCAATTTCGTTCTTTAACATGGCTATTCATTTTATTTTTAATAATAGTGACTGTATTTGTGAATTCTTTGAAAGTTCAAATATTCTAAATTTCATGTCGTCTTATTCCACCAAGACCAATGGTTGATCGCAGTTTTTAAAATACTTTTCTATAGATTTTTATTGAAATAATTTTATGTATGTTCGAAATATCGATTTTTACTGGAAAAAAAAGTTGATTTTAATATATCACAGTAAATTAGGTTAGATGGCGCCGCAATTTTTTCATTGGTCAATGGCTCTTAATAGTAATCATTTTCTGTGATACCGCCCCTACATCTTTATTTCACAGTCAACCTTGAAAATCAAATCAAAACAACTAATACGGTTGTCATGCATGGTTTGAGTGTGTTTGCGCATAAGAGTACGTCACGTCGATTGACTTCTGATATTTTGCTAAGAATGAAAAAAAAAATGATGTATTGAAGGCTCAAAAAAAATTAGCACAAGCATACAGTTGACCAAATGGTAAACTGCGATTAGCTGTCAGTTTTCGAGCAGTTCAGGCGATATGGAATGTAAAATTATCGAAATGTTAATACTATATGATGCAACACAATAATGATAGAAATAATTATTTACTATGTTTCGTTTATATCGGACATGCATGATATTGTTTGGAATCGTTTTATTATAAAATGCATCAAATAGAAAAACTTTTGATAGAGTATTCGAATGGCATGAATTTGGTAGAATAAAAAATCCCTCGAAATGTAAAAGGTAGACAGAGAAAATATTGAATGTAACCATAATGCAGCTTCAAGATACTTTTATATTAGCACTAAGTGAATAATCTCTAGAAACATCGCTATCATGAATGCACACATGAATGATATGTACTGAAGCTGCATTTATAGTGTTCCATCTTTTTTTCTTTCGATATTTGTACTTTCTACTTTTTGTCGTTTTGGCGAATTCATACCTAGTAATGATTCATTTAATTGTTTATTCGCAAAATTAAATTAAAATTTATCCATAGAGTTGTATTTCAATATATTTAAAATTCTTCATCTGATACTTTGCTGTATTCATCAACCACGAAAATTATAGAAAATTTATTTTAAATCTTTCAAATAATAATTTACTTCTATAGTATAAACCTAAAGATGATTTAGACAATTGTATTTTTCAGATGTCTGATGTATGGTCATTAGGTGTTCAACGGCTTCTTGCCCGGGTTAATTCATTTAATCAATCAGGTCTTTTTTTTTCTTCTTACGTCTGTTTTCATGTAAATTCTATTAATAGGTTCAAGTAAATCAAAATGTAAATCATTTCTATGTAATACACAACATATTGGATGGATTCGTGAAGATGCTGCAACTGAACTTCGTCGATATCCAAAAGTTTTTATTGAACATTCCGATCAGTATATTAAAAGAAGATAATTGAATAAAAAATAACAAATGAAACATATTTCTTTAGATTCGTACTAGCAGATGATTTAAATGATTATGAGAAGCGTTCAAAAACTATTGCGGAAGTTTTAAATGATATGCGAGCAAGAAATTGTTTAGAAACATTACGTGGATGGCGAGATGAAGTACGTATTCATAATGTTATTTCAATAACAAAAAAATATATAATTATTTGGTTTTTATTTAGTTGTATTCGGTAAAATCAGCTTATAACAAACCACCATTATTTGCTGTCGAACGAGCTGCTGCAAGTAAGAAGAAAAAAACATTTTTTTCTTTGATTCATTAAAAGAATTTTTTTTAGGTTTATTTGGTATTCGAAAATATGGTTCACATGTAAATGGATATGTTATTGATGATGATGGAACATGGCGTATGTGGATTGGAAAACGATCGAAAACCAAACAAACATTTCCTGGCATGTATGATAATTTAGTACGAGAAAAATTTGAAAAAAAAAATTTATACTTTAAATTATAAATTTATTATTTATTTTTCTTAGGCTGCAGGAGGTCTTAGTCATGATTTGACACCAACAGAATGTATGATAAAAGAATGTGAAGAAGAAGCACAAATTCCTAAAGAATTAGTAATTGGAAAATTAAAATCGGCTGGTGCTATTAGGTATTTACGAGAGAAATTATATGCTATTGACCTTGAAATATAGTCAATATTGTGATAAACAATGTCCTAAAAAGTGAACAGAATTTTAGGTTAATAATTTTATTAAATTGTTATTCCAATTCTGTATATATTGACGAAATTCAACGAATTTTCATAAATCCCTTGTGAGTTTGCAAATATTAAATAGTTTCATTCGTATAGATATATTAGAGTAACAACTACAAGTTTTTGCATAAAGTTACAGTGTAAATCTATCAATCACACTTATTGCAACTATGTAATCCTATATAACCTTACTATACCATATCTTTTAATAAACTTATTTAATATGAGTTTATTTCTTTCTAGTAAAACATCTTTTGATTACATTTTAACTTTGATTTATGTATTGAATATATTTTTATGATTTATCAATCTCGAATCATTTTAAAATGCTGATAAACATTGTTTTTACCTATAGTTACATAATCATCACGGTCTATGGTGCTCCTAATAAGAGTAATATTATGATGAAGAACGTTTAGTAAAATAATATTAGTCACCTTTATAGTGAAATATCAGCTGAAGTATTGTCTGTGAAAACAAGAATGAAAAACAAAATATATGTCGAATAATTATTAGCAGTCAATATATGAAGGATTTTATTCATTTGTATTTTTATCATTGACACTAAAGGACAAAGCATCTATGGGGAAAAAAAGAGCTTGGATGATTTATCGAACGAAAAATAATTTAGATTAGAAATCTAATATGACAAAAAAAAAATGATCTTTTCAAAAAGAGAAAATAGAACAGAGATATTTTAAAGATGTATGAGAAGCTGTTTTTTTTATAAAAAGAAACAATTGAATTGTATTTTAACAAAGCATTTCAAAACTAGGTCAAATGTCTATTGAATTAATTGAAAAACCTTTTAAAATACTGTCTTTTATATTTTTGAAATCGAGAAAAATTCTAATATTTTGTATTTCTTGTGAAAATCTCTTAATATATATATTTTTAATTTACTATTCTTTTAAACATAGCTATTGTTATGAAGATAAAGATGGTATACATCCTGAAGTAAGTATATTAACGAACAAATTAGATATTATTATTTTATTGATCAAAATTATAGGGACAATTTCTATATGATCTTCAATTACCAACTACATTTAAACCAATTAATTCGGATAAAGAAATGGACAAATTTTATTTTTTAACAATACCTGAAGTAAATATGATATTCATAAGTTGATTTCTTTTATTGTTTTGTATTGTAATAGGTAAAACAAGCTATCATTGAAGACGATTTTAAACCAAATTGTGCTGTAACTATACTTGATTTTCTTATTCGTCATGGTTTTGTGACGCCAGAACAAGGTTAGATCTCATTTATTAAATCAAATTATTTTTCTTTTCTTTTCTTTTTTTTTCTTTATAAATATAGAACCCAATTATTTCGAGATCCTATCACAAATGCATATGCCCGGCCAGTAATCTTTATTACGTGTGACAAAATTAAAAACAAATGAAGGACAAACGTCATTATGAGCCTTGGTTAGATCGCTTTGTATGCATATGAAAAAAATAAAAATAAGCTTTTCTTTGCTTTTGACAATAATCTCTATACCTTGATTTATATTTCAATAAATATTGGTATAGAAACATAAAAGTGTTATTATAAGAAAAAAGAAAAAGGTTTTTAATAACAACAAGTCGTCTTTATAAATTGATTTGTTTCTCTATCGTAAACTTCAGTTATATAATTTGTTTGTACGTGTTCATTGGGACCACAACCATTTGGTGGATAGTTATTGATAATATCCCATTGCTGTTGAGTAAGAGTGAGCGAAGGATTATTATCATGATTGACATGTAAATAAGCAAGATTGTCTGTATTAGAACGTTGTATTTGACTCGAATTTTTGCTAGCATCCTTCATTTTTCTCTTACTTGATCGTTTCTTAGATCGTATTATATGAGATGGTGATGGAGTTCTATGTCGAGTTTTGCTCGACTTCTTCGATGATTTTGTACTAGAATGTTTTTCTTCTAATTTATTAACGTTTTGATTTGCATTGTTTACGTCAATTTGCATTCCATTTGATCGAATCTCGATAAATCATGAAGAAAATTTAGAAAATAAAAGAGAAAAATAATTACGACATTACCTTTTCAGAACGCGATTCTTGTAATGAAACTTGAATTGGAATAACGTGTATTGACTGACCACTTGTTGATGGTTGAATATTTTGTATTGATGATGGAGCTATACTTGGTAAACTTACTGATAACATATTAAGAGTATTAGAAACTTTATTAGCAGGATTTTGCGGAAAAGCTGATACAGCTGTAGCAGCTGGTGGTTGTGGACCAATAGGTGGTTGATGTTGAATGGGAATTTCAGTTGATGTTGCATTATTAATAACTTGCATCATAGCATTTTCTTGTTGTCTTCGACGTCGATCGATAAGAAAAAGATCAAAAAGAATTAATTGTTTTAAAAACCCGTCATTAGGTATAACACATGGACGAGCTTTAATAACTTGACTAACACATTGTTCTAATGAAGCATTATATGTACGCATAAGATAACCAATCACAATAGTGGGTGATCGACTATTAAAACAAAGAAAAAGGTATACAACATCTTCATGATACTCTTTGCCTCTGTCTATTCAACTATATATTCATTTTACCTCTGCCCATGACTACAATGAACTAACACACGAGAATTTAATTTTCTCGCTTCATCAATAAATCTAAATGCTTCATCAAATGCACGTACAATATCTTCTTGATCATCATCACGAAGGTCAATTGTAAGTGTTCGCATGCCCATAGGATAATATGGACATGTTTCAACATCACGTTTAGCCACATTTAGTACATAACGAATACCTAATCTTGATAAACGATGAACATCTTGTGCCGAAATGCAATTACCGAGAAATAAATAAGGTGCCAATACCATCGATGGTTCAGTAACATTATAACTTGGTGTAAATAAACGATGAAGTTGATTCAAACGTGTTTCATATGCTAAATTCTGTCTAAAATTTGTTGCTCCTTCAAATGGTCGTTGTGCTGCAATGAACATTTTCTATATGATTGAATATTTGATTACCGACTGATTACTACAATAAGGGAGACAAAAAATGACGATACAAATATCGTATATATAAGTCAAGCCCTTCTTTTTATTTGTTTCTCTTCTTTTTTTTTTCTTTTACTCGTTCGTTTTTTGTCTCTGTCTCATATCACTTCTTATCGAAGTAACGCGCAGGTATTCATGCATATTCATATCATCGTGCTTAGATCCATCAAGATAATATGAGCAATGAATAAGAGACTATGACTTTGATTAAATAAGTATGATGGAGGAAGAAAACATCAATATACTCGAACACATCATAAGAACAAATGAAGCTATTAAAGTATTAAATTAAAACAAAAAAACACTATTTTTGTTAAATCTTAACATAAGAAAAGTGTTATATTTCTTTGATGTTCAATAAAAAAAGAAAATCTTTGAAATCTTTTATTTTATTTTATTTTTAATATTCAAATAATTTGTTCATAGTGGAATGACTAGTCATAATATAAAAGAAAAAAAAAAGAGGATTGAGCCTTGAAATTAATTATCAATATGTATGTGTTATTTTTCTTTGTTCTCATTGAAAGGCCAATGCTTGAGGCATGTCTTTTTTTTTTTCTTTCTTTTCAATCAACCGTATCAATTACTATCAATAGTGTGTCATAATCAATAGAATAAGCATATAATAAATTCTTTAAAATAGTTTTCTTTTAATAATCTTCCAAAAACAAAACGAAGACTGTTTTTCATACATATACACACACAACAAACAATTAAAATTCCCAAGACATATAAAATAAAAACAACCTTGTTGATGACATGAAAAAAAAAGAAAAACAATTAACGATAACAAGATGATCAAAGTTATCTTGTTGATATTCTCTTGAGCATTCCATTAACAATAAACAAAAACAGAAAAATAAATAAATAAATATATAACCGTATGTATGTATGTGTGTATATATTGTCAAAACAGAAAAACACAATGGAAAATCTTTTAAAAATAAAACTAATAAAGCTAAAATTGATGGCAAATATATGTAATCAATCAGATTGAATCTTTTGTTTTTGTTTTTTATTTTGGTTATTTTCGTCCAGTAAAACCAAATTCAGTTGCATCATCTTCAATTTGATCTGAATATTTCCAAAGACCAATACGCGAAGATTTTGCTTTGGCTTGTGCTTGTTGTAATTCATCATATAATGGTGTTGGACGTAATGGACGACCACCACGTCCTTGTGCAATAACAATAAGACCTTGTTCAGCTAAACTTTTGATGATATTTTCTTTTGTACTAGCACGATAAAGTGATACATGTTCAGTATTATTTTGACGATATTCAACTTTCATTAAACATTCATCATTGCCTATTTCATCAAGTAAAGCATTTTTAGCATCTTGACGATCATCTTCATCAGGTGGAGGACGAACAAAAGCTAAATCACATTCATGAGCTTGAGGTGGTAATTGTGAACAACCTGTAAAATAAAAGATTAGAATAATTATATATTTATATTTCACAGAAAACTTTTTAAAAAAATAGTCAAATAATTGTGCTTCTTATCAACTATTAGTCTATACAGCTGCTGTTCTAATTGATAAATATGGCAAGATCAGCTTTGTGACACTATTTGCTAATCTTAATATAATAACGCCTAGATACTACAGAAAATTAATCATTAACGAAGATTCTTAATGTATTCAATGGCTCATGCACTATTAATTGAGATTATTGATCATTATTATACATGACTAGATACATCGAATATTGATTATATGTTGTACATACTCTCGAAACTGAATAATACGAAATTCTTCCTCGTCTCAATTTTACGAATTCAAACTTGACTAGATAATATTTTGCTTCTTATCGAAAATCAATCATATTATTTTTATATTATAAATCTTCAGTTAAAAAATTCAAAATACATACCAGGTGGTAATGTTGTAAGTCGACTTAAATCAGTAATTACTTCTCGATTACCATAATCAACAAAATAAACTGATATACGATTATTTCCTTCAATTTTTTCAACTTTTCCACGATACCATTCATTATCACCAGTAAAACGTGCAGCTAATAAATCACCTTTCTTAGGTATATGTCCACCAACAGGCTTCGTTTGATTAAAAGTATCACGTAAATCAGATTGCAATTGTTCAACTTTAGAACCTTGTTCGGTATATTGCACATAAGCCTTTAAATCTGTTGTTATATAAGTAACAACAACACGACGAAAACGTGAATCATTAAAATTAATAGTAGCTAATCCTAACACATTCTCATCTTGTGTACCTAATAAATTTAAAATAAATAATTTAAAATTAATTATTTAATTGAAAAAATTACCTTCAGGATTATTTTCACTTTCATTTTCTTCTTCATCTTTTGGTGTTGATTCTTCATAATTAGTCCATACACCAGTACGTTCTTTTCGACATTTATCTTCAGCTTCTAATAATTGTTTATAATTTGGTGCACCATATGCTGAATCATGAACTTTAGCAAGACCAGCTTGAACAAGCATTAATGCAGCGGAATGTCCATCAGCAGTAGTTAAACGGCCAATAAAATTACCACCACGATCCATAGTTTCAACTTCAACAAAGACATCTCTACAAAACAAAAAAAGAAAAGAAATTTTTTTTAAATTGAATTCATTAGAAGAATATGTTTAAATCTAATAGAACGTTTTTTTTACCGTTGTAAGAAGTGTTCTTTTGAAAATGTCAATGCTTCAGCGCCATATGGTTCACCAGGTTCAACTTTTTGTTGTTGTGGATTTCCACTAACAGGAACACGTCGTTCAGCACGTGGACAGTTAATTGATGATAATAAAAATGATACAATCCAATTATCTTTTAATAAATGTACACGAAAACGAGAACCACTTGCAACAAATTCAACAACACCTTCCATACGACCATTACGTTGAAGAACACTTAATAAACCTTTAGCTCGTTCTTTATTGGTATCACCAGTCATATCAACAATACGTTGAAGACCATTGCCAGTTGAAAATAATCCAACAGCACGTTTTTCTGCTTGTTGTTCAGCTGTAAGAAGATCATCTATTAAAAAATAAAATAAAATAAAACTTAATTCATTTTCTGTAAATAAAGAAAATAAAAACAATTTACCATAAAGAGAAGATCGTTGTTCATCATCTTGTCGATGTCGTACAGCTTTTGCTAAACCTTTTGAAATTAATGCTTCACCAAGATTAACATTACCAGCAAAAACAGTACAACAAATTTTTTCTGGATATTCATTACTTGCTGGTTGAATATAATCAGTAATAACACGTACAGTTTTACCAATTAAACGTTTACGTAATAATTCACGTGCTTCAAATAAATAAGGAATTTCATAAAGTGGTCGTTTTATTGGTTGACGATTAGCATTTGGATTATTTTCATCGTTCTTTTGTTGAAGATCAGCAGCACGTGGTGCACGAACAGATGAAAGAAAAATTTTTTTAACTTTATTATCACGTAAATCACGAATTGTTAAAGCATCACCGTTGATAACTTCCAAAACTTTAGCCTAAAATAATAAATTATTCGTAGATTAAGAACATGTTATAATATTTCTATAAAATGATTTGTTTTTTACAAAAAGTTGAAAAATATCTATTCAGAACTAGTATGAGTATTAGCAAAATATTAATTTCATAAGAAAAATATCGATCGAAATAATGTATGAATATAGGTAGACATGCACTGCACATGAAGGTTGTAGTAGAAGATATGAAAGGAAAATGTTTGCGTTTTTATTTAGAATAAACTTTTTCAAATTAGATGGAAATAGAGAAGAAGATGAATATGTATTTTTTTGTAAGTACTAATAGCTCATCTTCATACAAAATATATAAATCCAAAGTGAATAATGTACAAATAGATTAAGAATATATTTCACTAAAATTTAAACCCATTTCATTTCTTAACGATCATATTTTGCTAGATTATGTTACTTTTTTTTCGTCAGTATACTCATAGCAATTCATTAGACCTTTGTAGATAGAGGACTAGACGATATCAAACTTCTATTAATATTCGTATCGAATGAATAATAATTATGCAATATTAAGATGAACTAATTTTTGAATATTTTCTAAATATTCATTACATTTACCTGATATCCTTTCAATGATGGATCAGTCGATTTTCCATTAGCTGTAGTAACATTTGCATCATTACTAGAATTATTCTCTTGATCATTAAGACCTGGTTGTGCTACATAATTTTTCCAAATTCTTAATCGATTATCTTTAGCATGTTTTTCAGTAGCACGATATTTTTCTCTCCAACCAGGTTGTAATAAAGTTAAACTCCAATCAACACATTTAGCTAAACCTTCTTTTAATAGATGTAATGCAATATTTCCATTTGGATGTAATAATGTTCCAACTAAATTTTGATTATTAACACCATCTAATATAACTTTAACTTGTCGTTGTAATAAACGTGTATCAACAAATTGTTTAGCTTCTTCAGCAAATGGTTCATTTTGTTCATTTGTTGAACTACCTTCACGTTTTGACATTGGACATTTAATACCAGATATTTGTATTGTTACTAAATAATATGATGGTAAAAGTAAACAACGTACAGTATTTCCATCACGTACAAATTCAACAATAGCATCCAATGGTGGTTGTGATTTATGTTCATCAACAAATTGTTTAAGATTGTCTATTGTCCATTTCATATTTCGTACATGAACATCAGATAATTGATCTGAATAACGTCCACGTTTATTTGCTTTTGCTTGTTCATCAATAATAACTAAACGTTGATATTTTGGATCATTTGCACGTGCACCTGTTTGTTGTCGTAATTCAACAAGACCTTCAGATAATAATGATTCAATAATATTTTCACCTGTTTCTTTATCTTTGCCTAAATAAACTGTACACATTAAACGATTACTTTGTGGTATTTGAAAATCAATTGTATAACATATTTCTCGACCAACTAATTTTTTACGTAAAAATTCTCGAGTATCAAATGCATATGGTTCATCAACAGATGGTCCACCAGCACCTGCATCAGTTGGTGGACGAGCTAATTTTGGTGCTGTTATATAATTTAAAGAAATTCGTTGTTCAGCTTCATTAGCCGATGAACGTGTTGATGGTTTTATAACAAGTGTATCACCGGAAAATATTGATTTAACAATTGCATGATGTACTGTTGCTGATGATTGTTGATTTGTCATCTTTGTTTGAAAAGATAGAATTTTAAACAAACAAAAACAAAAAAAATAAAGTTGAATATCTAAAATATATAATTTCTATTAAAATATGAAAGACAAAATATTTTTTTTTTCTATTTTCTTTTCTTTTTTTTTTTTGTACATATACAATTACAATAAATAAATGAAATAATTTAGTCAGGATGAGATAAAGATAAAGGTGGACGAAATTCAATCATAAGAACATACTCTTGTACAGCATTATTTGGACATTTTTGTTTTGTTAAACACCAATGTAAACCAAGTTTATGATAGAGACGTGCATTTTCCCAATCAAGAACTTTATTTACAGCATTTTTTGAACGTTTATTTAAACATAATACAGGACATAATGAAAGGCCCATTGTACAACAACAACATATACAACCACAAAGTAACCTTAGGAAATAATAAAAACAAATTTTTTTTTTATATTATATTTTATAAAAGAAATTTACCATTTAAAATTTATTGGAACATTTTTACGTAGAATTAAATTAACTCGTTTAATTGTTTCTTGATATTCATCTCGAGATACTTTATGTGTTAAAGCTTGTGGATATTCTTCATCAAATTTATTATTTAATGCAAATACAGTAACATGACCAGCACCACGAATTATAATTGGTTCAGCTAATCGTGGTATATAAGTTGGTAATATATCATTATTATCATCATTTAAATGATATTGATTTGTTCGTAATATTTCAAGTGAATTTTGTTCAGGAATAATATCCACTTCATTCATATTGAATTTTTTTTATTTTTGAGCCATTATCTAAAATACAAAAATAAGAAATAATGAAACTAGATATATAGATTATATTTCTCATCTACAATTCAATGTTTGTTTTTTTTGTTACTAATAATAAAGTAATAATAAAAAATTTTTTTTTCCGATGTTTATTTAAAAATAAACGATCATTTCTATTCGTCTTATATTTTTTGTATATTAACATTTAAATCTATATTCACTATTCTATAGAGATTAAAACACAGTTGTATTTTATTCCCACAATTGAAATGATTATCTTCAATATTGAATCAATTAATAGATTTTATATATTTAATAAATAGATATGAATTTGAACAAGATTTATACAAATCTAATTTAAACTATTTATATAACTTCAATAATATTTCATATGAAGAACTTTTTTTTCTTAATGATTGAAATTAATATTGAAAAGATGAATTATATAAACTTACCTACAAACTATAACCATCATTAATATATGAATAAAATAATATTATTCATCTGTGTCACCATTATTAAATAATAATTTGTTTTAAGAACTAAAATAATTTTTTTCTAATTATTAATATAATAATTAAAATAAAGATTTATGATTAATTAAATCTGAAAAGAAAAAACAAAACTAAAGATATATATAAATACAAATTGTTTTTTTTTTTATTTTTATGTATTATTTTTTCTTTTGTCCTTTCAATTGACTAGCTGCTTGTTCTTCAGCTATTCTTGATGCAGCTTTTGCTAATTTACTACGTTCAGTAACAAGTTTAGCAAATAATTTCATATCTGTTTCTTTATCTTTTGCTTCAGGTATTGGTGCTAATGGATCAATTGCTGCTACTGTATCATCTTCACTTGTACCTTCTGCTGTTGATGACATACCCATTAATTTTTGCAATTGTTGATGTGCTTCTAATTTCTTAGCTGCTTTACGTGCTTTCTTTTCTTCGGCTTTTTGTGCTTCTTCTAATTGTAATAACATAAATTGCATACGTTCATCATCTGGATCGACTGAAAAACCATAAAAATCACGTGCTTGTTCAGTTAAATCACTTTTAACTTTAATTTCAGCTTTTTTAGAACGTTCACGTTCAATTATACGTTTACGATAATCATCTATCATTTTTGGCATAGTTTTAAGATTTTTTTCAACTTTAGCTTGACTAAAAAAGAAAAATACAAATAATTAAAAGATAAAATAAATTTCTATATTACATTTGATCAAATTCTTTTTGTTTTATTTCACGTCGTTCTTTAACTATTTTTAATTTTTCACTTAATTCCATATTGTATACACGTTCATCATCAATAATTTCATCCATTTCATTTTGTGTTGGCCAACAAATTTTTGGATCTATACCCGTTTTACGACCATATTTACCCCAGAGTTCACGTAATTTTGTTCGTGTATGATATTGTTCTTTAATTTCAAGTGGTGGTAAACCTATCCTATTAAAGAATAGATATGTAAAGAAAAACTATCAATATTTTTACCTTTAAAATGTTGATAAACATCATCTGGCAAACGTGAAACATTTCTATCTATATCATCATTTGTATTTGTATTATCATTTATTGATGTTGATAAAGTATCATTTGTTGTAGAAATGTAACGATTTTGAAAAATAGATATTGAAAAATGATTAATGAGCCGCGTACATCGAGGACAAAATACAGTACTAAGCATTTGAAGTAAATCTATCGATTGATCAAGGACTAACTGAAATGAAATGAAAATAATGAATGGATGCAAATATACATCTATGATGACGACGACGACATGATCAGATCAATATAAATAACCAATTAGAAATATGATGGTGTTGGAATGTGAAAACAATATATTAGCTATGTTGAAAAAAAATGAAGTAAAAGAATATTTAAAAACTTAAAGATATTGGATTAAATATACAATATGTTTCTTACAACTTTCTTATATATAGATGGACATAGATGGCGCTTGATGTACAATAATTAAATTATTAGTAAAATATTATAATAATATTTGCATTTAATAACTAATACAAGAAAAAGGAAACGACTGTGTGTATTGAGAAAAAATATGCTCGTATTTTATTAGATTGTTTTCTAAAATATTTCAATTGTAAAAAAAAAACAAATTCATACAGCGAAGATTCTTCGTTTATTTTATGTGGATTAATATCTGAATTTTCGATATATTTCATATTGACAAAATCAATCGAGTGCCTTAATCATTATTTAATCTTCAATTTTTCGAAATAATTGATACATATGATGAATTTCGAAAGTAATGAATAAAAATCGACATATTTATTTAACATTGTCATATGTATTACATCTGTTATAATCAAGAAATTAAATAGTTTTATCTATTTTATCATTAGAACATTGGTCTTATGTTTAGAAAGAATCCAATAAATGGTTCCATACAGTTAGTTCCATGGAAAATTGTAAATGAAGACTAAATATCCTATACATAAAATAATCTCGAATTTCTCAAATAAATACACAATTGTACAGGATATCTTAGATACACATTATGTGAGTTTCAGAGATGACACTATTTTATATGATTTTAATAAATTATTCTTCGACTAGTATTAAATATCGTTTAGATAATAACTAATCTATTGAATCTGAGCGATGCGAACTCATGTCCTGAGATTTAAGACTATGAAATGTCGGCATTAGTCTTTTCTATATTTAATAAAATAATAAATTGTTTTTAGAGAAAAATGAACTAAATAATGAAATCATATTTTTCTGCGCGTTTTATTCTATAGATTTCGTTTAATTGAATGGATTATGTCAATATATTGTCGACATGAAGTAAAAAAGCAATTGTCATCATGTGATGAAAATAAAGGACAAAATGATGGATATACTCATGTCATTGATCCATATACGGGACCTGAAAAACATTTCGAACCATGGAATTTATCAGATCCTCCAAAATATCGAAAATGTTGTTCAAATGACAAGGAAATAAATGAAGCTTCCTGTAGTAAGTATTACTTTTTATCATAATATCTTACTATTTTTTATATATTTAATTGATCCATCCAATATACCATATTTTTCACGTAATTACGGATGGGATGAAATAGAAGAAAATGAAGAAGAAGAAAAACGATTACATCAATTAGTTTCTATTTGGGATGCTGAACGAATAGCTATATTAAAACTTCAACATGATCTAGATAAGAATATCTTTAAAAGTAAAACATATTGAAAAAAGTTCTTATGATGAAATCTATTTTCTATTATTAAGGAACATTTGATTATGTTAAACGCATAGGACAAAGTATTGGATTAGCTCTTTGGCTATGGGTTCATCGTCCAGCCAATTGTTCTAATATTGCTAGTCTAAGTCAACAACAACAATGTCTATCATCTGTGTCAAATATTGATTGTTCACCGTGTTCTAATATATTAAATTATCCTTTATCAGAACAAAGTGATGATCATAGAAGACAAGAATTTTTACTACCATCCATTGATACTTTACCAGATTCTCTTTGGCTTAAACGTTTTGTTTTAGATGAACCACAAGAATATTTACCACCAATAGCGCGAGCTATGAAAAATATGCTTGATAATGATATGCTTATAAGGAATTCTGATATTCAAAAAGAAAATGTATGGCCACATTTTATAAACCAGTACAGAATAACACAGAATAAAACATTTCTTCGCAATCTATATGGAAATAATGAATATCAATCAATTTCCTCTCAGCAGTCACCATCATCATCTAAATATACAATAGATAAAGGAAAATCAAACATAAAGACAACAAATATTGAACCTACAAGTAAAATCAAAACAGATCAGCACTTGTCTGAAAAAAAAACGAATAATAAGTAATCAAAACGTTTTTGGATAAAATGTCTGTTTAATTTCAAAAGCCTAGAAAATTATTTTTAATGATTATTCAATAGATTTATTATTTATCCTATAAATTTTTTTTCAAATATGTTAAAAACTGCCAGATTCGATTAGATTATTTCACCACTCTCGGGCCAAAGAATGACATAAAATTTCCAAATCCATATTTGAAGAGAGGATAAAATTCTGCTCCAAATTCATAGTTTATGACTTGTTGAAAATATTTCCTAGCTGATCCAAAATGAACAGATATTTTATCCAAAACTTTTCGATTACTTCTTACTTCAATACAACAGAAAAGAATGATCTTCTCAAATTATTTTATTAACAATTAATTAGAACCTCAACAGAGGATGGCTAATATTGCTCAACCAATAGACAGTCAATCATTTTTAAAACCATCTGATTTATCATTAAAGAAAAGAATAAGTAAAATTACAAAACAAAAACAAAACTTAAAGAAAAAAGGTCAGTAAACGAAACCTTATATTAATAAATTAAAAGTACAATTTTTTTCACTTAATTTATTCTTCCGATAGCCGAAAATCTGCAATTAAATAATATAATATCAATAATTCTTTTGCTTTCTTTTTTACATAGGTCGATCCAAGTCGAAACATAAGAAAAACAAAGTTAAAAAAAGGCGTCGTCGATCTAACTCAAAAAATCGACGATCACGTCGATCATCGAAATCGAAAAGTCGAAAACCAAGAAGCCGATCTAAATCCAAAAGAAGAAAGTCGCGTAATCGATCAAAATCAAGAAAAAGAAAGTCTCGTAGTAGATCGAAATCAAAACGCCGAAAACCGTCTAGACGTTCCAAGTCAAAGAAAAAAAGAAAACATATTACAGCACGTACAGTTAGATAAATTATCGATTTCGAGCTTTTTCCACTAGAAAATCTTATTCATAAATGCATGACAGTGAAAATCATTATAGAAAAATATTTATCAACTATCCTAAAACTTAATACAATTTCTGTTGAAAATTCAACGTTTTATTCGATCACTATATATGCTATCAAACCAAAAATCTGAAGAAGAATCCCATGTTCTGTCATTAATGATAAAATTCTATCCTATTGTTCTAATTTAAATTGAACTTTCTATGAAACATTTCATTTGTCTAGTTTAAAAATTTCTTATCCGTGCAAAAGAAAAAAAAAACATTCTACATAAATCACAGAAGTCAATGTTCAGTATTTGTTGTGAAATATAGTCCATGTAAAATTTCGATTATTCATTTTTTAAGTATCATATGATTTCCATTCCATTCCCTAAAAATAAAAAGAATTTCATAATATAAATTTAACAAAAAAAGTAATTATCTATTTACATCAGGTGGTTTACATTCAGTTTTTTTCTTGGAAATGTCATCCCAATTTGTACTTAATACCGTACCACCCGATTCCGACTATATATAAACATATATATCAAAAAATGAAAAAAAAAAATTTTTTATTAAAAAAATTTACAAAACTTTTGTTCATTGCTCGTCTTTGTTCATCAGTTCCATCACGATAAATTTGTTGAAATAAGCTGTATGAAAATAAAATTATATATTTATTTGTTTTTATAGTATCTACTAAAATATTTACTGATTAAGTGCTGCATCACCTTCCGGTTTCTCTTCTTTTTCTTCTTTCTTAATTTCAACTTCAAGTTTATCCCAATCTTTAGCTTTTTTACTTGATGATGGATAAGATGGTGGAACTGATTGAACAGTAGGTACTCGATTCATAATAACTAAAAGAAAAATATATCTTTATTTTCTTTTTATCAATATATAAATATTAGTTTACCAGGTGGAGCATTTGGTTTATGTTGAGCATCAAGTGATGTCCATTGAATAGCATCAACTTTATACAAACGAATTTCCACCTAAAATAAAAAGAAATAATCAAATAAAAGAATTTCAAAAAAAATAAAAAAAAATATTTTACACTTACATTTGCTGTATTAACTTTAAAATCGGTACGACTACTATTGATTGAATAAGCAAGGTCAAGTTCAAGATTATATTCGCTACCTGAAGCTGGTAATTTAATATTAACACTTACCTACATAGTAAAAGATTTAAAATTCATTATATATTTAATCATTAAAGAACCTACTGTATTTTCAGTGGATTCAACATGTACTTGATCTCGTTGTACATTTCGAATAGGAATTACAACATAAACACTATTATCCGATTGATACCATGTATGACTTTATATAAAGAAAGAAATATCGATTCGATTGTTTATTTATTAATAAAATCTTACTTAATCTTTTTTGGAGGATTGACTACTGGTTTCTCTTCAGTTGATTTATTTTCAGATTGTTCGTTTGAAGCCATAATTTCTGTGATACGTACTATATTATTTTCTTATGAGCACAATATAAATATTGAGTAAGCCGTAATAGGAAGAGTAAAGATAAAATGGGTGTTATGTGTCGCCCTCTAATCTATTAGCATAATTATACAATTATATTTCCATTTTATGTAAAAATTTTTGTTTTTTTCTAGTTTACATTTATGAATTTCTGAAAATTAATGATAAAAGTAGATGTCGCTATCATACTGTGATAAAAAACTAGTACTTTAAAAGATTTCGCTAGCTGTTCATTATCGCTATTGAAGTTATAACAAGTGATAAAGTACAAAAGTATTAAATATAATTTTAACAGTATTCTTTTATTCCACTTTCTGAGATGACTACTGTATCAAAATCGAACATATTTTCATTAATGATTAGACATCTTAATCATTAAATAAAATTTTCAATAACATTATTTCATCTATGCTTCTAGTTTTTCAACTTTTCTTGACGTTTTTTTTCTTTTGTACAAATGACATCACATAACAATCAAAGTGTGGAAAAAAAATGAACAGTTAAAATGTTATATATAATGCTAACGAATAAACAAAAAAAAAGTAAGAAAAACATATATTGTATGATTATCTTATTCTATGGACTTTCATTCTCAATAATATTAACAGGGTCATTTTCAAAGCCGAAACCACCAGCTGGAAATGCCGAATGTCCAAGACCATATAAATGACCTGAATATTTTCCTTCATCAATTGAATCTTCAAAAAATAATTCTTTCATTTTAAAAAATGATAAACCAGTCATAAGACTATCACTACCAGCTTGATGTTGTGGGCCAATACGTTCAATCTAAAATATCAAAAAAATAAATATTCTTATAAATATTAAATTAAATATTTACTTCAAGTTGTTTAGCTACTTCTTCAAGGCCACCTTTAAGATTTTTACAACTTTTCATTAAATATTTAACATCATAAATAGTTGGAAAAAATATTTTTAATAATTCAAAAAAATCATTTTCTGTATCAGGTAATAATTTACCAGTAAGCATTTTTAATAAATAACCAAAATCATAACCACTATAAAAAAACAAAATAAAAAAAAATAACAATACATTTTTAAATACGATTAAAACATACGCATGAAATGAAAGCCAAGTAACATTTTCCATAAATACAACACCTGATGTTGTTAATAATTCAGCAAATAAATGTGGATCAATACCTTCATCTTCATGTTTTTTAAATTGTATACCAGATTTTTGTAAAAGTTCTATAGAATCTTGTGCATACATATCCATTCTAAATAAATAAAAAATAAATTTAATATTTTAATAATCAAAACTAAATTTACGCTAAATTAAAATTGAAATTAAATTGATATGAACAAACACCTGGTGGACTTTTTCCTTGACTATCCATAAATGTTAAACCTAATTGTATAATTTTTAAAAAATCAACATTTAATTTTAAACATTGATATTGATATTCTGCTGTTGTTTTAAATTCTCCTATTGGTCGAACAACAATACCCGGAAATTCTGTGTCCTAAAAAGAGAAGCACGAAAAAAAATTATTTCATTGCTAAATATTCTAACTTTTACTAGATATTTATCATTAAACATCTAGATAATATGAAAAACTTAGTAATTGAGTCATTAGGTGAGCCTAATGAATTAAAAAGAGTGCGACTGATTACTTAGATGCTTGTGAATAAAAAGCTTTAATTAAGATATCTGAAATGGTATTATTGAAGAAGTGCAACATTCTCGATCAAAATCAAAATATTGTGTTTCGATTTGTGAATGTATTTTTTAGAAGTGCAACGTTCTTTTTCGTGATTCTAAACGAATTCGATCAGAATTCAAAAGAATAAAATCATTATTTAGTTTAGAATTGTTGTCTATTTATCTGAAATTCAATATCAGTCGATTTACGGTGAATCGCCTGACTCAAATTAAGCCTTAATGTTTGATAAAAAATAGTATAGGTATGAAGTATTTAATTCTTTGACAATCATTACATTGATAATCTATCGAATCTTTCTATTCATGCAGATATATTTACATTTGTTCTTATTTCGTCCTAGTTTACTAAAAAATCTTTTAAATTTTTATAAAAAAAAAAAAGAATGTCTAACTTCATACTAACCATAGCAACATAAGGATATTTAAGAATAAGTTTTCGTATTGAACGAAATTCTTCTTCAACATTATGTGCCCAAACATCTTTAATTGTATATATTGGAATAGGTTCTTCTGGCATGATTACGATACTCCTAAATAGAAAAAATCATATTAATAAAAATACGATAATATAGATTATTTTACTAGAAATAAGCAATCATCATTGAAATGAAACAACAAAA
>JAJEKB010021795.1:1451785-1481135 GCA_022393335.1 Macrotrachela quadricornifera | reverse complement strand
AAAAAAAAAAACAGAAGTATGAATGAATATTATTATATATAACGATTGATTCATAAAGAACGAAAAATTTTTGTTTACTTCTTTTTTTTTTGATGAAGGTTATGAAAATTAATAGATTCTATTTTAAGCAAATTTTAATAAAGAAATTTTTATTCTACAAAAAATGTAAATTTTATTTTTTAAATAAGTTTTTCTTTTTTGACAAAAATCGTGCAAGGTAAACATCTAATCAATCGTTTAACCTTGACAATTGAAAAAGAAATTTTACGAATATTTAAGATATGAAAGCATAGAACATAATATTATTCGTAAAATTATAGTAAAAAATCTTTATTTTTAGCATTGAATTAGATCAGATAATATTAGTTGTTATGAGAACAAATTTGTAATAGTCGTCAAATACGACCATACCCGCCACGAAACCCTATTTTTTTCGAAGAAAATTCAAAATTGAGTTTTTATTATAGGAATATGTCTCATATAATATATATATACCTTTTCGCAAAATGACCAGATTTTAACAGACTAATCAGCTAAAACTTGATTAGAACTTGTGTATTTCTTTGAGTTTTGCGAGAGATATTTTAACCATTACCTATTCTAGCCAAGACTAATACTCTTTGGAATTTTCGTTGAAATAGAATGAGAAAATAACAAAGATTGTTTCTGAAGGGTTTAAAGATAAAAATTCTGTGTTAGTAAAACAAAGAAAAACATAATTTATTATCGAGTTTAAGAAATCTTAACGTTATTTTCTAATAAAATCGATAGTATATGTTATATACATTGGTTACTAGGAATAGTATGGTAAAATGTCATATAATGCATGTCCCAGAAATGATGAACCTTCTAGTATTTTGAGACTATCACTTTTTATGCTTGCTTGTTCAGGCTTTAATTTTTTAAAAAGATTTTGTCTTTTAATTCTCGATAAAATAGTATACTTTTTTGTTAATAAAAATAATATCTATTAGATTTTTCTAAACATGCGTTAAAAGAATAATCTACCCAGACAGACAAGCTACGATAAAATAACGCATAAAAACGCTTGAAAATGCGCGCTTTTCGCGAAATTATTTTCGTTAGAATTTTAACGCGTTATTTTATCGTAGCTTGTCTGCCTGGGTAAGAGAAACATTTTCGTAAATCAAATATTTATTGAATTTTTTGACATAATCTTTCTATTCTTCACCAAAAATGTTTTGAAAATAGTAGTAAATTATGACAAAAAGATGTCAAGGATAGATCCCGAAAAACTTTTACATTAAGATTTAGATATAGAATTGATTCTACTTCATTTTCTCGTTATATATATTCGATATCAGTTGATATTCTCGACACATTGCGCGTGTTCCTCTGTATGTTGTATTCTTCTATTTCGTCAGTACAAGACCATAGTTACTTTGGATTTGATCGATATTGCCAATATGAACGAAATTTACATAAAGGTATTCAAAATGTCTTATTTCATGTTGGCTATTTTATCTTATCGATACCATATTTAAACGAACGAAGATTATTTAAATCCAAGACTTCGATTATTTATTCTTTATTCGATTACTTAAATAAGAAACCTATTCTATATTTATAATAATAAAATATAAAATTAAATATTATATATCTATTGAAATAATTTCGTAATCAATTAATTTTTGTAATAATTTTTTATTTTTTTGTAAATGTAATATATCCATAAAATTTTGTCCTTGAAAATTTTTTCGTTGTAAATTAGATCCAATTTTAATTAAAAAATCAATTATTCGATGCCGACAACCATTAACTTTGAGACATATATGAAGTAATGGATCATTACCTTCTGTATCTAATTCATGAATAAGATATGGTGATAATTTAAATATTTTTTCTAATAATTTACGTTCTTTTTTATCTAATAAATAAAATAATAAATCGTTTTTAGAAAATAATAAATCTAATGATTTTTCCTCTATAATCATACAAAAATGTTTTCTTCCCAGTCGATTTCTTATTATTGAATTCAAACATGCTCGAATATAATCTGATTGTTTAAAAAATTGTTGAAATCTAATATTAGGATAAATATATTTAATAACATCTAATCGATTATTTTGGACTAAACGTACAAATATATTTATAAATCCATCCATTAAAAAATCATTCCATGATTCATTTTCTTCCATAAGATATTCATCAATAACTATTTTCAATATTTCTAATTGAGCAGTTTGAATAAATATATCATTATGAATATTTGGTATATAATATAATATTTCAAACATAGTTTCTTGAATCTGAAATTTATAATCATCCAATTGTTTTTGACATTGTAAAACAAAAAGAAATAAATCAACAGTAGCTCGGTAATTTTCCATATTCAATGTCATTACACAATTCCTATTAAAATAATATTTTAAACGATAAAGATTATGTATAAGAAAAGATGTTAAACTACTACCACCATTACCAACATAATCTCGATTTTTTAATAGAGGAATATATGAAATAAGTAATGTTTGGAATAATTCTAATAAGAAATTATTAGACTTATTATTATTAATATGAGCTAGAAATTGTTCGTTAATAAGTCTAGTAAGATTGAATCGACCTAATTCATAATCATCACATATTTGACGTGCCCCTTTTATTAGAATAAGAGATTTAATGGATTTAATATGCTTTTTAGTTATAGGAGTAAACCGTAAACTATAAAATTGTATATTCAATTCTTGATCTATTTTAATAATTTCATCGTTTGTGAGTTGTTCACGAATAGATTTAAATTTTTTAAGAGATAATTGTAATTCATATCCTAATTCAATATATTTTTGTTTTATATGAAAACTAAGTAATTGTTGTAAAAGTTGAGAAAGTTTTTGTTCATCAATTGTTGTATTTGTAGATAATAACTGTTGAGATACATGTTGAAATACATCAGAATTATAATAATCATCACGCATATTAATACATAAAAAATCTGTGAATAAATGTAAATGTTTATCAATAAGAATATTATTTAAACGTTGATTTAATCCAAGATATGTTCGCAATATTGTATAAATATCACCTGAATATTGGAAAATAATCATTAGAACTTCATCAGGTAAGTTTTCAAAATTAGACTGCATGTTTGATGGATTTTTATCAAAATTATTTATTTATAAAAAATTATTTATTTCTTCTTCATATATATATATCTTTAAAAATAGATGTAATTGCTTGCGCAATTTAACAAACCTATGAGTCACAGCTTTTTGTATTCTATAGATGTCTTCAACTATATTACGTAATACTATAAACAGATAAACAGCGAAAAGTTCATTGTGAACAATAAAAAGTTATTGCGTAAAGTGACGTAGGGAAACCTAGCACCATATTCGATATTTTTAGGAAATATTCGTTATCTCACTTGAGCTGAGTGTGGATTCACTTGAGTTGGATGCAGAATTTCATTTTGAATCTAATGATACCATTTCCAACACAGGTTCACTGGCAAAAAATACCACTTTACCTGGAAATACTGGTTCAAAAGGTCGGTTTTAGCAGTTTGAACCAGTATTTCGAGGTAAAGTGGTATTTTTAACCAGTCAAGCTGCATTGAAAATGGTACCATTAGATTCAGAATGAAATTCTGCATCCAACTCAAATGGATTCACATTCAGCCCAAGTGAGATAACGAATATTTCCTAAAAATATCGAATATGGTGCTAAGTTTCCCTACGTGTAAAGTACGGTATTCTTGACTCATGAAAATTGTCAACGCAAATTCATCCAATGTTTAAAGTTTACCTTCATTAATTTTAAAATATAGCTTAAATTAATATTGCAACCTTCATCAAGACTTAGGTCAAATTATATGTCTGTTAGAAAATTTCATGTATAGAATTATTTAATCAGGAACGTCTTTTTATCCAAAGTAAAAAAAATAGATATTTTACCTTACGTGTGTCTACACTGGAACAAAACAGTTTTTTTTACAAAATTCAAATGATATTTCGTATCAACAGTTTCTTACTGCTTCTTACGTCTATATTGTAAGACTTATTTAGCTACTTCCGTACTCTTACACATATTTTCTTACATCTATGTACTTATGGGAGACAGATTTGAGTGGACTCACCTAAAATGAGCTTAAAAGTATGCTAATTCTGTAAGGAATGCGATGAATATATTAAGTGTTCTCATTTGGTTTTCATGGGATTCCGATTGACTTTTTAAAATAAAAAAGATATTTATAAGATTGAAATTTTAATAAATGCTGAATATTAGAACTATTTTCTCTTATTTATTTGATCTAAAATTGAATCCCTTCTGATACGCTCGAGTATTGAATTAAAGATAAAAAATGAGTAACTTTGTTAATAGCATTGTGTTTTAAAAACTTGACTAAAATCCTATGGAAATAAAATTAAAATATTATTCTCAACTAAAGTATGACTCCTTAGGATTCGATAAGAAAAATGTTCATGGATCAATTTTGACTTTTTATGCATCATTTCCTGTTCTTTATATTTAGTCAGAAGTGTTGATGTAAGCGACTGTCGATAGAATTAAATTTCGATTTATTCTAGCACTGAATGCCATGAAAGTTTTGCTTTCAGCAAATGCGAAATAATTCTGTATCAATGTTAATAAATTTGAGATACTCTACTGTCACATGATGACCTCTTCAACCTTGAATATTCTTCGTATAAAGATTACAACCATCAAAATGAATTAGAATGCAGTTTTTTCGTTCATTTTTAATACTTAATTTTATTTTATATAATGTAGTAGAATTTTCACCCTTTACAGATCTTAATATAAGTACGATCATCATCCGTATAATAACAAAAACAAAATACATAAAAAGATGTTAAATGATACTTGATATCTCCCAGGTCGACGAATATGGAGTCCGTACACGTGTATAGACGACCGTATACCGAGGGAAACGAGTTAGTTCATTTTCACCGACAAAAATTTCCTCTTGCAGTCTCATGCCTTCTTCAGGAAATTTTGTCGGCGAAAATGGAATTTACCAGGGAAACGGAGGAAAACGAAGACCGTATACGGCCTCCGTTTACGATGGTGGTAAATGACCGTGTTTTCCTCCGTATATCGCCGTATTTTTTCGTATACGATGCGGAGATATACGATCGTAATACTGAGACACGTAATACAGCAGAACACGGTGGTACACGGGTGTGTTTCTCTGCGCACGATTGTTTACGACCGGGTGGTTTCGACCCGAGCTGATGCAAACTACTTCACTCTCAAGTTATTCATATTTCTATATTTATTGACTAACAAGCCGTTATATGAACTTGAGTATTATTATGTTATATTTGTTTGAACTGTCGTTCTGCATGGTCTGTTTCACCTGGTCTGACGTTTTTTACATTGGTTTGATGTTTGGCACTGGATTGACGTATTGCTATTGGAATGATGTCTCTCTATTAATTATGATGCTTTATAAACATCGTGATTGTATAGTTTGCAATAGGTATTAAGTATTATTTAACATCTTTTTATTTATTTTATTTTTGTTATTGTACTGATGATGATCGTACTTAAGATCTGCAAAGGTTGAAAATTCTACTATATTATATAAAATAAAATTAAGTATTAAAAATGAACGATAAAACTGCATTCTAATTCATTTTGAATTTTAATATGTACTTCACTCTCAAGTTATTCATATTTCTATACAATCATCCATTAGATTCAGCTCTTATTCTTATTAAGAACATGTTGTATATGTCTAATGATAACACGTGATACAAAATCATTTATGAAAATATATTCAGCACAAGGTAGCGCTCATCCTTTGGATTCGCTGACCCTTTTCTGAAAGAAAATACTGTGCTGCTACTGTCAGAAAAGCAAAGGTGCAGAATCTACCCGTGTGCGCGTACGGTCGTATGGGGAAATTTTTGAAAATTTATTAGAATCTGGGGAAATTTTTTTGAAAAATATTTTTTTCTCCCAGGAAACAATGTGAAACTTTTCAAACAAGTCTTTATTTGAATTTTGTAGTTGGGGAAATTTTTCGCCAAAACTTTGTCGTTCGGGGAAATTTTCCATTTTTGCGGCAGATTCTGCACCTCTGCAGAAAAGCCCGGATTGAGATCATGTGATAATATTCAATCCTTGCTAACATATACAATACCTAGAACAGAAAGTTCCAATTTCTCTAGAAAATTCCTGCAAAACGCTCTCACGTCAGTCCCAGTTTATAAAGCAGACATTTTGAAGGACAAATACATAGCTTTACAAATATAACTGACACTCATGTATACTTTCCTATGCCATCCTTTGATCCAGATAAGCTTTATAAACTTATTTTTCTCCTTTTCGTGTATTACAAACCAATTCCCAACTGAAACGATCCGTTTCAAACTATCAAGGTTTACAACTAGCATCAAAAACACAATTTTCAAAAATGAAATATGTTCTTGACCAGCGGTGGCATGTTCTTGCACTTTCATAGCAAGCTAATGTCTACTCATCATGGGAAAGATTCTAACTTTGCAGGCAGGTCCCTCGAATTGGGGGAAGGGGGCTAGCTCCCAACACCTTTCATACTGTATTTATGAAAATTTTAAGTATTTGCTCAACAACTGTTTGCAGAATTCTGGTAGACGGATTTTTCGCTGATATTCTCTGCCAGACAGTTCACATGAGACTGCCTGCCAAATTTTAGTTCTCTCTACTCCTGAAAATCATTGAGAGGCTTGTTTGCTGGACATATTTTTTAAAAATATCCAAAATTCTGAACACTTTTGCTCGTAAAACTCAATTGTCGTACAATAATTTTTGGCTTCTTCTTAGAAAAACTAATCGATTTGCCATAGAATGAGTTCACAGATTAAATTTTAACGTATAGCCTCTTTAGTGAATTCGACATCAGCGACAAAACCGCACATTTTTCACGAAACTGGTCTACTCATGTAAAACAATGGCTAAAAGTGAGATTATAATCGATCTTTTTTTGATTAAAAATCAGTTATAATGGCACGATTTTCACTATATTTTAATTAGATTTTTAACCTAAAAGAATCAATTCTAATGGATGTTGTATACTTTAATCGATTTTTTTTGATTTTTCTTGAGTAATCGATTTCAATAGATTATATCCGAAAAAATAGATTAAAATCTATTATTCTATTAATTTTAATCAAAAATTATTATACTTAATCGGGTTTTTGTGGTATTTTGCAAGATAATATGTTTTAGTCGGATTTTTATTGTGTACTCAAAAAGTGAGTACACTACTAAAATCGGTCAGTATGTCCGTCCGGCCGTCCGTCCGGCCGTCCGGCCGTTTATTCGATAACTCTTGAGAATTACATCCGATTGAGCTGAAATTTTGGACACAGAATTGTCTCATCAATATCTCGGTCGAGTTCGAAGATGGGCATGATTCGTCAAGGATTTACTGATTTTCATCAGGAACTACCCTTATTTTTCCATAGTTTTGATGGAAATATTGACCCATTCCAAATTTCGTAAACCACAATTTGACATGTAGTTAAAACGAAACCTCGACTATAATATACCGTTCGATAGAGAATTTCATGGGCTACAAAATGATACTAAATTATGGGGATAAATACACTGCGTTAAAAAATTCTTCCCTGCCACACTTTTCAAACACTATCAAAAATCCATAGATTTTGACACTATGCCTCAGTGATATGTGCTTATTTGCCATGCCATCGGCACAATTTTTTCCAGAGTTGATAGAACTTATCAGGGGCTACAAAATGATACTAAATTCTAGGGATAATTATGCTGCATTTACAATTTTCCTTCTTGCCATACTTTCCAAAAAAAATGAAAAACTGATATATGCTGAAAATTCTCTGCGTGACACGAGTTTATCTCTGAGAGAGAAAAATAATTTTTTTTCGATCAGATTAAACTTGTCTTAATACCTGTAAAACGATAGTATACTACACGATGGAATATCCTCGTTAAAAACTTTCGCAAGATTGCCGTTAACCTTCACTGTCAATATCCCTTCTCTCGTTTCTCAGCCTAATAGAAATCTTTTAACACTCAATGATATACAGTGAAGTGCAAAAATAATTGCCGTTAGACTTCTCAATTTTCTTCTCACTAGAAGTGTGAGGTATTGAGACTTTTTAATGTTGTTATATTCTACAGGCACTGTACTCTACAAATACACAAATCACTAAAAGTTCGGCTCTCTCAGCGAGTTTATACGGGACAATAATCTGACTTCATTGGAAGCGGTTAAATAACTAATAGGTTACATGAATTTTATTCCATTCTTCGTGTTAGAATCTTTTCAATTGATCAATATCTTGAAGTTTTTCATTCGTAGGAATTTGTTAAATGATCTGGTAGAATAAATCAACTTAGTTTGAGACTTGTGCAATCAGGCGGTCAAATGATGATTTCATCTATACAAAGGGTAGCGAGTCACTTTGTTAGCCTCAATATATGACAGTGCCCCGCTCCTCGATCTTGAAAATTTTATTATAACTATTATGAGTAGAAGTCTTCATTATACGAGTAGTCTCAAACTTCTTCGCAATAATCATTACTTCAATAATGTAAGATGATCTATTGATCAGGTCACACGCAATTACCATTTCAATTATGAGACATTTTTACGAAATTACATAATATTTATCGAGCAATAGCAGTCTCACTGAATGCATAGGGTCAGTATCTAACGCTTGTAAATAACTCTAGAACAATCGCTTGAGGAACCTACGAAACAGTCTTAAACAAAGTTTGTGTACTAAACGGCAATTATTTTTGCACTCTACTGTATATGTATATACGGTTATAAAAGATCGAAGAATATCATTGATATCAAAGCATACTATACCAATGCAAGATAACTAAAACTAAAGAATGATGTCGAAGATATACACTGTTGGATTTATAATTTATTTTGAATAAAATAAGGTTATTGATTATTTATATAAATATGTCTTATTGATGAAGTAGTTGCGTTATTCAATGTACTCAATAAATAAATATGAAGATCTCCAAGTTAAATCGGAATGTTATGTGTAGTTCAGAAGATGAAACTGACCCTATATTGATTTTCGGTGTACTCAAAAAGTGAGTACATCTCTACAATCGGTCTGTGTGTCCGTCCGTCCGTTTACACGATAACTTTCGAAAGGAGAGTCAGATCGTCATGAAATTTTCTATACAGTTCAGTCTCATCAATATCTCGATCGAGAGAAGATGAGTCTGATTGGACGAGCTCTATCTGAGATATTGCAAAAATAATGATTTTTTCCTATGGTTTCCGTATGTTTTTCTATGGAAAGATCGATATATCGCCGTTCTCCTAAGAAACTTTTCTATCAAAGTCGAATAAAATCCAATTTGTTATATACCATTCGATAGAGAATTTTACGAGCTATAAAATGGTATATTATATATAAAGAAATAAGAAGCATAAGTCACCTATATACCAAACATAATTATGCAGGAAGCAGAGACCGAAAAGTATAAGAAAATCTTCATTCGGAATCGATTCGATTCGTCCAGAGTCGCATTCGATTCGATTCGATTCGACATACCTTTCGAACTTTCCAATTCGGATTCGATTCGATTCGACAAGCTCTATATTCGACTCGATTCGATTCGATTCGGCTTCGATTGTAATGAAAAAAGTCATATTTTCTTTTTTGCCAATATCTATAACATCTTGATATTTTTTCCCAATCAAAACACCTATGTTTATTTTCGAGCTAAAGTCTTTTCAGTTGTATCTGATCTACCGATTTATGTCAGAGGTTATTTATATTATAAAAAAGAAACTTATTTTCGCGGCAAAATTCATAAAATAATTTTGATCATAATAGCTAGGTATCAAAAGACTTCTAAAAAGTGATCCAGTTTACATTTGTATGATCGATACTCGATATGTAGTGAATACAGAAACTGATTGACCACAAATTAGTCGAAAAGGTCTCGACAAAATAAAACTTTTTATTGATGAAAGACTTATGTTTTAAAGAGAAAATTAACTAGATTCAGAAAAAAAAATAAGGACATATCTCTTGATTATCTGTATTTGAAATAAAAGAGCAATGCATGTTTTTCTAATGTTAGCGTATTATTATAAAAGTGAATTTCTTTTTGTTATTAAATTTATTACGCGAACAGCTTATCAAAAGATATTATATATAACTTAAATTTTACAAAAAAGGTTGAACTAAGTGAAGTGTTTAAATAATATAAAAGGTGTCATTTAATTACGTGATCACACAAAATATTAGTATAGATAATGACACGAATACATTATCCATAGGCTATAAAGTGGTGTCCTTTTCTTTTACATCTGTATAACTTCATGTTCAATTATCAACATCGTGTGAACTAATTGTATAATTTTAATTAATGTTTTTTTATCAATCTGTATAATTGGAAAAATATACCGAATATAGACATCTATATTCGATTCGATTCGACTCGACAAAGTTTGTATTCGAATCGATTCGATTCGACTTACTTTCCAAAAATCTTTATTCGACTCGATTCGATTCGACAAGCTCTAAATTTAATTCGATTCGATTCGATTCGACTTTTCAAAATTTCAATTCGAAATCGATTCGATTCGGCTGAGTCGAATCGAATCGAATCGAATTATTCGCTTATTCGATTCGGTTTCGGTCTCTGGCAGGAAGTGGCTCCAATGTTGTCAACGGACCCACTGACCCACAATTAGAGCTCTATCTTCCGATTATAGATATATTACCTCGAGATTTTCTGTTGCGGAGAACTCGAATCTGTACTTCGTTTCCCTCGAAAGCAAGTTGGTTGAGCAGTAACCAATAAAAATCAAGTTATGAGAAAAATGGTTTTGCCTAGGGTAAATCAAGGCGGAAAGTTCAAATATGAACTGTATTCGACCACAAATCCTTTCGGATGAGCGACAGTCAATAGAAATCGTCTTTATAGAAAAGTTTTCTCATGATAATTTTCGTGTCCACTTATTTTAAAATGACTCATCTGCCTCATACACTTTTTGTAGTACACATAACTCTCGGATAAAATCCGAGGTTTCCGCATTTATTATTGATATTTAATTATTTATACGTTGATTAGATTGTTTTTATTATTGATCTTAAAATTTCATGCATAAAACAAGAACTTATTGGGCCCTACTGATTCAAATAAAGGTAAAAAATAGCCAACAGTCTCAAATATTAAAGATGAAACATCAGAATCTCACTATCAATGTAAACTCGAGAATTATTGTAAAATACACTTTACCATCTAAACGAGAAATTTTGTGTTGCAGGTGAAAATAATAATGATTCGAATGATGGTTCAGACTTTGAACAAATATTCAAAGCAATTATGAACGAAAAAGAAAATGAAGAACAAATAAAATATGTTTATAGTTGTCATAATTCTTCCAGTCAACTCATTTGACTTTCATTCTAGCACCAATTGATTCGAATATAGAAAAAGAAAGGTATTAAAAAATATGGCTTATCTTCAAATAGACCTTCACAAAATTTTCTACGAAAACATCTCAAGTTATTTTGTAAAGTAACATATAAGTACTTATTTCTTTAGTGTACACAACTCGAAATAAAAACAAAAATATTTCTTTTTATTTTATATTTATTCAAAAGAAAAATTTTAGGACTTTCTTATAATCAAACATATTAATAAAAAAGCAAAGATAATTAAATTCATTAATGAATTAATTATAAATTTAGAATTTGATTTACGTCAATGTGTTCAATGTTTTTTCAAACAGTGGAATTAATTAATTAATTTTTTCAACAAAAAAAAGATTTTATTTAGATTAATAACCGTAGATAAAGAATATAAAAAATGATTTAACGATGAATTTCATGAATTTCGATCAAATATTCAATAACATGTATCAAAAATGCCGGAAGAAACTAGTGATCGTCTCGATCATTAAACATGATTCTACTCTTTAATTCTGTTGTTTTATTTTTTGCTGTTCAATCATACGTGCTGAAGAAAATCTTCTATAACATCTTTATCTTTGTCTAAACAACTATTGAAATGTAACATGAGATCTTATAGTAAATTCACAAAATAAATGCCATATTGTGAGTGTACTGATCATGCTGTCTCTTTTTTTTGTATATTCTGTCTTACGATTCTCTATCAGAGTTCCATGTAGGTCAATTGTTCGTGACCTGACTTACTCCGAACTGAACAAAAGGAGATCCGATCCGACCCGAAGCCGAAAATATTTTTCTTGACTCGAGTTGGCCCAACTCGAGCACAGTTCAACCCAACCTGATTCGAAGTCAAGGAAGTTTTGGCCAATCAAAGCAAACTTTTTCACACGTTAACAATGTTTTCAGTGGATATATACAAATTCTCTCAATAGTGTGCAGTCAGAGGAAAAAATGTATAGTGAGTTAAGCCAATCAATATCAAATGCACTTTAAAAAAAATTTAAGGCGTCGAACTTTTAATTTATACCAGTCGATAGAGAAAATTTTTCTCTATCGAACTGCGTTTTCGGTTTTTTCTGAAAAAATGTCTATTTAGAGAAATTATCGAAATACTACGACCAATCAAAACACACATCATCATTAATAGCGTCGCGATCAAAACGTCGTTGAGTCCAAAAATTTGTTTGAATTTCTGAATTTTTGTCGTCAAATCGGGCAGTTCCCTTATTTGTCGATGCGCTGAGTCGATTGGAACGTGCAGAACTCGAATCTCTCTCCTTTCGAAGTTATAGCAAGTGCATAAATCGTACTTGCATAGTGCATTATGTCACCATAGACACCAAAGTTTGTAAGGTAGATACCTCGAAAACTCGTCTTGGGCCGAAAAAACGGACTTGACCAAGTGTTAGAGAACTGAGTTGAAAATCTACTGTTTTAATCTCATCCTCGGGAAAAGTGTCAAGACATTTAGCTCCACCTAGTGCATTAGTATGTTCGCCATTTGATATTGATTTGATGATTCATCGCAATTTGACTGCAGACTATTAGTGGTTATTTCTAAATGCACTATAATGATTTTTTTTATAACCGGGTCATATATTAAGATCTATATATATTTAGAATCAGCATAATTTGTATAGTATTTCTGCTAAATATCTTGCTGGCCCTTTTTAGAAAAATTGATAGATGGCGTTCTGGGTTAATTCAGTGTTTCAGAAGAGATATGCTTAACTTAGATAGAGATGACGCCAGCTAATGATACTAACAAATTAGAAAAAATAAAAATGGGCCACGATGAAAATATGATAGAACGCCGCTATAAGGTAGGCCTAATTTTTCTGTATAATTAGCTTTTTAATTGACCCGGTTATACAGTGATCTTAATGAATGCATCAATGAATTGGCTTTAGAAATTATGGAATGAATCAACCGCATCAGCTAGTAGATCATACAATTGCTGTTTATCTTATGCGAAATTTAAATTCAGTCAATTTTTGTGCTCCGACCCGATCGAATCCAAGATAAAAATTTTTTTCATGGGTTGCACCAAGTTCAGACACTTTTTACACAATCTGATCCAAGTCGAACTGTTCTCCATGCATGACTACTTCCAACGATGTAGCTTTATGTTTTAAATAATTTCTTGTTACATGCTTCTATTGTCATGTATTCCTATATCTCTTATTTCTTGTTTTTGTTCCTCATTTAAATGATCATTCATTGTACTGTAAGGACCTAAATGTCGGCAGTTATTGCAAAGTAAAAAGAAATATTTAATACTGTTGATTGATGAAAAACAAGTTGGAAACATATTTGAACTTAATCTAAACATGACACTATGTGTTAAAATGTATTTGATATATGATAAATACATTTTTATATTATCAAAAATTAGCGATGCAAATGTTATTCGCTTATGAATGAAAGAAAAATTTTAGTCAGAAAGAAAAATAACATCATGCGTGAAAAAAAATAATATCAGACATTCATTATCACAGAACATGCCTATATCAATATTATCTTTATGGACGGCAGCGAAATAAAATAGCATAGTATTGTATATATAAGTTGAAAAAGATGAGAATAACTGAATTGAAAAATAATCATAGAATATGAATATTTTAAATAACAGCAATATTAATATACTCGATCTGCCAGATGAATTATTATGTGTTATTTTCAATAAATTGAATATGATGGATATGTTTTATTCATTAGTAGATGTAAATCAACGATTTAGTCGATTAACATTCGATTCTCTTTATATTCATCATCTTAATTTTGCTATCAAACGATTCGATGTTCATCATTATTCGATATATAATGATATTCTCGATAAAATCTGTTCAAAAATTTTGCCTCGAATTAATGATAATGTAAATAAATTGACTGTTGATCCACTTTCTATGGAACGAGTTCTTTGTGCTGTTCATTATCCTCAACTACATTCATTATCATTGGTCAATTATCAGCTAGAAACACTTTCACAACATTTATCAAGTATGATCACAAGTTTTATTTTATTTTATCAAATAAAATGTTTTTATTTATATCTAAGATGACCCCCTATATCATCTTGTTAGTAGACAAATTACACATCTAACTGTTAATATTTATTCTAAGAGATCAGAAATACCTCATGGAAAGAAGATAAATATGTTTGCACTTATGCTATATATCGGTTTTAAGTTACGTGATTTGACTTTTTTACAAGAAATCGAAAGAAAATATATATCAGTTTCATATTTAAATACTTCACACATGAAATTTCTATCTTCAACTGTTACTAAATTGAGAGTAAATGTAAATACTTTTGATGATTGTCTTTTTCTTCTTAATGGATCTATTAAATCTTTATCAACATTAATCATTCGTATTTATAAAATTAAACGTTCATCATCAAATATAAATAATAAAGTAAGTATAATAGGTGTATTATTGAAATCTATTCATTGTCTCGTTTTGTTAGAGAAAACTTGTCAATATAAAATGTTTTTCACTTGTAACAAATTGTCGTACATATTATTATGATAAACAAGTTGTTCCATTACTTCATCGAATGTTAAATCTTGAAGAATTAACATTACATCTTTCAGTAATAAGAAATGACTCAACTTATATCGATGGTAATCAATTATATGATGATATTCTTAATTATATGCCGCGATTAAATAAATTTATCTTTAATATACATACTCATATTGTTAACAATTCTATTAATATTAATCTTCCATCGAATGATGATATTCGGAAGAGTTTTATTAAAAGAGGATTTTATTCAATTGATATATGTGCTGATAATCAACTTATTAATAATAGAGGCAATTGTCATGTTTATTCTCTTCCATATCAATTCAATGAGTTTTTGTTTATGAGTAGTTGTTTTCAAGGTGGAAAATTTGATAATGTTCGAATCTTATTGATGCATGATAAACGTCCATTTCAATATAAATTATTTCAAATTATTTCTCAAGATTTTCCTTTTCTTCAAAAATTAACCATATTTAATTTTCAATCACAAGAAAACGAGCAACATCATTCATCTACATTGATTACATTTAATCATCTCTTTACACTTGATCTTAGTAATGCATATAATGACTATGTTATACAATTTCTTTCTGAAAAGAATACTTGTTTACCTTGTTTGACAGATCTCATTATTAAATACAAAACATTAGCAACTGTAACAAATTATTTTACCAATGAATCGACACGTTTCAATTGTTCGAAAATAAAATCTTTAGATATATGTGATCAATTTGTTCGTCCACAAAACTTTAATTCATATTTTCCTTCTCTATAAATGTTAATCTTGTAGAAATCATTTAAATAAATAGAAATATGATTAAAAAATTCAAATATATTTCAATCATCATAAATAACAAATCGATTATAATAGGACTAAGATTTAAATAATTGATTATGTTCTAATTTTTGAAGAATATTGAACATAGATCATGTTCAATATAATCTTGTAAATAACTTAATCGTATCGAATAAGTAATGCTACTTCTATACGCTCATTATCAGCATATTATTGTGTTAATAATGAAAAATTTAAATGATATTTTTCGAAAAAACGGTGTCGCATAAGTCAGCGAAATAATCTTCACATAATTCTAGTGAAAAATATTTTATTGATGAAACGATCACCACACTTATAAGCGAGCAAAAGGTCAGGTGATATGTCCGATATGGGCGATCTAGGGGTGTCAGTTTCACGTTCCGTTGTCAGGAACGGGGGAACGCGTCCTTTTTCCCGTTCTCGGAACGGGGAACGCTGATAACCCCATTCGTCAACTCATATTATTTCAAGGTGCCTATAGATCCTCTTTATAGAAAACTTCTATAAAGAATTTTGTGCAGTTTCATTTGCTCTTTTGAATAAGACGTTTTAGAAAGAAAACTGACGAAAAATGACGAAGTTGCACGCAAAATAGTAAAAAGATAATTCTTCACTAATGCCTTGCAGTCCCATGTGTTTCAAATCCTATAACTTCGCCAAACTATGTCGTAGAGGCCTAAAAATGTTGCCATAACCCTAACTCGACATGCGAAATCGATTGATGAAAAAAAAATTATAGATCAATTTCGACAATAAAACGGGTCTCTAGCAGAATGCTCGATCCCCTCATGCAGTCTCTCTTAAGAAATATTAGTGCAATAACTCTTCAGAAAAAATTGTAAAACAACGTCTCCAAATATCATGAGGCAGCCGCTCAGCGCCTCTTGTTTGACGAAGTGCGGAACGGCCGCGCCGCCACTCGAAAGCGTTTTTGGGCGGTGACCGCCTTTGCCACTGCATTAAGGCGTATATCATATTCCATGCCGCCGCCTCTGCCTCGTTTTTTAGGCACGGTGCACATCTCTGATATAGTCCATCAGACACATTCAACTGACCTCGCTTCTATTATTCAACTATTTTCAAATATAGATTAAATATCTATCTATATAGATGTAATGAATTTAAGTAAGCAATAATACAGCAATCAATTGGACACGTGTTGATGGATACAAAATGATTATTCAAAAGTAAATCGAACATTGCTATAATATCTTCTAACCTTTGCTGTAGACAAATAAATACAATGTACTTGTTGTTGAAAGGATGTTACTAGTTCTCAGAACTTCTTGATCACTCTATATATGTAATAATCGGTCTTTTATGGTACTAATCTAAGTAAAGAAAAACAGGAGAATATCTTCTAGATTCTAGTGACATCTGTATTATTTTATTGATGACTGACGATTTACGTTCAGCGAATAATTAAATTTTGAACAAAAGGAAAAATACATAAAGAACTTATTCTTGGTACAGATTGATTTATTTTACATTGAAAATTCCTGATTTTGTTCTTTAGATATTTATATTTCGAGAATAAAACAAATTCGAATGTGGTGTATAGCTGCAAATCGATCAATACTTACAGCAATTGATCAAAATGGAACACTTTCTGATGATGATAGAAGTAATTGTACAGCAATGACAAATGAGATTGATAGTATGGATACGATACAATTTGCTGATGGTTGGTATTCTTATCCTGATCTTAATACATTTGACAGTGATTTACTTATTGATGTACTTATGGTATGTTGTCAGGCCCTAGATGATTCATAGTTTATAAGCAGAATGCACTTTGGTTAATGATTTCGCTACAAAAGGTCTCATGTTACAATTTAAGCATTAAAAAATTCTACATTTAATTTACAATCGAATGAGACCCTCCTCGTTAGGGGCAAGTTTCTATAAGATATGTTTTAGGCTGAAAATGTTTGATTGTACCGCTCTCTATAATTTTCGTCGAAGTTGGTGTTAGTTGAACGGTACAAATATATTAATGCCCCTAATATGCATATAATAATTATGTATATGTTCCAGTCTTCTACTAGATTATGTAAAAAAATTTGAGTTTGTTTTTTTGTTTCAAGTTTTCCTCTAGATATCGCTAGTGAGAAGTGCATCTGTTAATAAACTCAAGAAAGAAGCGTGTTTTAACCCCTCTGACAGTATACTATTACTATTCGAGTAAGAATATCGTCTTCTTTTCTATCATTGATAAATGTTTTTTTTTTGTTTGTAGAATATTAAACCAACTAAAATCATATCTCCATGGAATATCAAAGCAGAAAATCCTACTGCACTTCCTCTTACTGATATTGGTAAGTGTTTTAATTAGTTATATTTTATTTATATATATTTGAATGTGTAGCCACACGTCAATTAGAAGCATTATTCAATTTATCCCAATTACTTTTTGGCTTAGCTCGAGCAGAACAATCAAATTATACATTTCGTGATTTACAATTAGGTCAACCTCCAAGACGATTTTCTGATCTCTTGATTTCTTTGCTATTTTTCAACTTCTTGTCAATGATATATTCAAATCTGGTGCTATTCATATTGTCTTTATGATGTATAAAGTAAATTCTATTGATCATCATTTATTGTTTAAGATTTTTTGTTTGTTAAAAAGGATCCTCGTATTCGATGTGTAAAACAAAAATCTCTTGATTTATTAACAAATGTTGCAACAATAAATGAAATAGCACAATTTATTCTTGATCGTCATTCACAATTTCTTATTCATCTTATTCAAGGAATTCGTGATGGACATTTAATTGAAGAAAAAATTCCATCATTATCTCTTCTTTTACGTTTATGTAAAGTTATTGTTGAGAAAAATCTTTTGAAATATTATCAACATATGATTGATATGCAATTAATTGATATTTTAATTGATCTTTTTGAAAATGAACAATATAAATCTCATGATTATTTGATTTATTTTATTAAATTTGAATCATTTGCACTTCAATGTCTTCAAATTCTATTACAATGTGCTGAACATGTTGATATGTGGTCTGAAAGTATGTTATTAAAAATAAATCTTTATTATTAAGATTTTTATTTTTATGTATTTATAGAAGCACAAATTCGTTTAGTAAATTATTGTTGTACACTTTTGTATAAATCTGTTTTGGATCATCGTCGTGTACGAGAAAAAGAAATAAATCATATAATGTATGCTGAACAACATAAACTTGTTCATTCATTAAGTTTTAGTATATTAACATTTCTAAATGTTGTTCGATGTCGAAAAGAGATCGGAAAATTTTATCGGAAAAATGAACATTTTCGAGAATTAATAAGTGCAATGAAACATAAATATAGTAATAGAAGTGAATTTTATTCTCGTGATCCATCAATATCTTGTGCACTTGATCAAGTTGTTAATGTTATGTTTGATCGACATCAACGAAAAAAGAAAAGACATTATCATCAATTATCGACAAAAGATTATTCACGTTATCAAACTGAAGATGAAGAGAATAATCAAAATCAACAATATCGTAAATGTTCAAATTCTTTATGTCCAATGATTGAAAATGATGTAAGTGAACAATAAATTTATATTAACTATTTTTTTTCCGTTTTGCTTGAATTTTTAAGCAAATACAATTTGAAGATTGTCCTCATTGTCATAAATTATCTTACTGTAGTCAATATTGTCGTGAAGTTCATTGGACATTAAATCACAATGTATCCTGTCGTCGTGTCAATCCTCTTAGAAAGACGGAAGACTCGACAGTATTATGTATGATTGATCGATTTGTACAACAGTAGAAGAACGACACTCGCCATTGTTTTATGCAGACAGAACAGAAAAAAATCTTTTAACGTGTACATATAACCACTGTATGATAGACAAAAAATATTAAATAAAGATGTTATTTGACATCAGTTCATATTGATGCTTACATAATCTCATACAAAGCTGATAATTTCATCAAAACGAATTGACTTTATTTCAATGTTTTTATCAAGATTTATTCGCTTGAATTCTTTCATATCGTGATTCTTTATAAATTAAAGAAAAAAAAGGTGTTTTTTAAAGAAGATTGGTTAAATATGACAGATTATGTATTTTGTATTCCATGCAGTAATGCTTATGTTAAAACCATATTTAGTCACATGAATCATATATGGTCTGATTATCGAAACCGAATGGATGTTGAATTAGTTAAAGCTGAATTGCAAATCAGAAAGAATGTTAATATTCCTTGTGCACTTTTATAAATTTATTTTATTACAAAAAGATTTATTAAAGAAAATAACATCCAATGAAAAATTTTGACAAAAAGAAACATCTTTTTAAATGAACTTTAGTCGTTTTATACAGATGTTTTGAACTGTATGGATATATACATACATTATTTTGCCTTGCTTTTTTCGATTAACAACATGTTTTCTGGGAAAAAATGTTTTTCTAATAATGAATTAACTGTTGTATTTTTCTTTACTACCAATGAACTGCTCATCAATAAATGATAATCAATAAAGACAAAGAGTATTTCTCTGAAAAAACGTCAATTTATGCATTGAAAAGTTAGATAATTTTTTTTCCAAATTCCAGTAGAAAAAATCTGATTTCTAACTTTTCAATCTGGCAACCCTAGACATTTATTTCTAACGATATCAGAAACAATAATATAGGTCAACTTTTCTATGACATCTAAGTCATTATCTATCAAATAGTGATTCGCTATACTATCTATATTAGTAATAAATGTTTAAATTCACAAATAAAAAAGTTATCGAACAGAAAAATATCGTCATAGTCTATCATATCAGTTTCCATCATGGTAATTTTTTGAGCAATATGTAAAATAACGTCATTATTTACTTCAAAGTGAAAGAAATGACGTTAATGCTCGCCAAACGTACTTATCCTGAACTAAGCTCAACGTATAAAATACCCTTTTATAAATACTTCGGTAGGGTATTTGAAAAGGTTTATGAGCCGAATAAACCTTTTCATATACCCTTCTGTTAACGTCAACAAATGACACTACGTTGCCGCTAACGTTTAAGATAATCGTTCTTTGCCCGTTGGTCCTTATATGCCTCTCTTTCTTTTTTCTCTCTTTCAATTTTTTTCTCATTTTGTTTTTCCTCACCTTTAGTACAGTTGTTATCGTTCATCCATCTGAACAACTTCTTTCTCTCTTTCTTCCACTTATTATAAACCTTATTTTTCTCAACTTTTAGTAATAATAACTCTTACTATTACTTCTTCTCCGATGATCTCGTCTCCTTCTTTTTGTCCTTGTCCATATTTCTGTCATTATTAGTGTACAGGAGTTTTCGGATAACATACGGAAAAGCTAACATCTTCGAAAGAATTTTTGAAAGGGTTTATAAAAATTTCATACGCAGTTCAGAAGAGTATTGTGTACGTTGCATTTTCATAAACCCTTTAAGAGGCCTCCTTTCCCGATATAAATTTTTCGATTTTATGTTTTTTGCGGCTGGATATAGATATTGATGGCCTTTATCTACTGAGGCCATTTGCAGACCTGAAAACCTATCTTTTATGGATAAAAAATCCAAAAAAGAAAACGATATTCGCTTGAAAACCCTTAAAAATCCATTTTTCGTTTCGTTTTTCTAAAAATCAGATTTTTGAGTAAAATCAAGAAGTTTTCTCCCTTTTTCTCCGCAACGACTAGACCGATCGGGTTGAAATTATTTTAATGATAACTAGGTCAAATTTGGGGTGCGTGTTTTTTTTCTCTTTAAAAAATATCGCTCCTACGAAATTTGAGGGCCTTTAGAAAAAATAGCAACATGGACAGGATCAAATGTCTTCATTGTTTTGCTTGTCCTAAGCTCTAGAAACGATATTGTTTAAAGAAAAAAAACATGCACTCCAAATTTTACCTAGTTATCATAAAAAAAATTTCAGCCCGATCGGTCTAGTCGTTGCGGAGAAAAAGGGAGAAAACTTCTTGATTTTACTCAAAAATCTGATTTTCAGAAAAACGAGACGAAAAATGGATTTTTAAGGGTTTTCAAGCGAAATATCGATTTCTTTTTTGAATTTTTTATCCATAAAAGGTAGGTTTTCAGGTCTGCAAATGGTCTCAGTAGATAAAGACCATCAATATCTATATCCAGCCACAAAAAACAAAAAATCGAAAAATTTATATCGGGAAAGTATCTGGAACCGCTGGGCTCTACCCCTGATACCAATGACAAGCAGAGAATAGAGCGAAATGAAAACATGTCACTAATAAAGTGAAATAAGGGAAGAATGTTCCAATCAAGTACACTAAATGTGAAATATCATCGTTAGAAAACTCAAATAATGAATAAACATCGCTGTATGCTGAACTCCTTTATTGATATTTGTGTTGTTCTATAAGAAAATATCTAGTAGTGATATGTAGCCATTGACATATTGTCTAAACTTCAATCACTCAAAAAAGAAATATTCATGTTTGTAATAAAAGTGCCACACCAGCCAGTACCCATTTCGATGGTTTTTCTTTTGTCTTCAAATTAAAACGCCATATATATGTAGGTCCACGTGTTTTGATTCGATACACTGGACAATCATAAGTACCTTTTGTATCCAATCGATCGATAGGTATAGCTAGAAAGATTATAACATTTTTATATTCACGAAAAAGAAAAAGATTTACCTTTAACAAACATAACAGGCATTAGTGGACATAATTCTTTTAATTTTCCTTCGATTAATAAATTACTTTGTTTATCCCATCGAGCTCCATCGATAAACAAACTAATTCCATAAAAGCAGAAAAAATGATGATTTTATTTTTAAAAAAAGCTGAATAATACCTATGAATATAAGCACCATCTTTAGGCGCATTTTGTAATTCTTCTTTTTGTTTTTTTGTTACTTCAACCATAAGACACATACGATCAAGTGGCCAATCTTGTTTTCGTGCTACTGCTTGCATTATTGATGTAAGAAATGATTGTGGATTAAAAGACCACCTAACCATACAGAATTTGGTAATTGAAAATCTGCTATCCAATTTTCTATTTCTCGATATCGATTCACCATATCATGAAACCATAAACCTAATGGATAAAGTGATGGATAAGCTCGATTCGCCCATTGAATAGGTACAAGATCAAGATAAAAACATTCTTGTAAAATTTCAATTTCAGATGATATTGCTAATTCACCCTAAAGGCAAAACATGAATCTATTCTAACGATAAATAATAATAATAAAAACAAACTTTAAGACCACCATCAAGTTCTTTAAGACTTTGTCGAATTTCACGTAATAAGATATTCATTCTTTCTGCTTCTTGTAAAGCAACAACAGCATATGGATTACGTTCATCAAGTCTTGCACGTAATTCAAGTATACTAAAATCTTCCGACATATGACTTTGAAATTGTTCAAGTACATTTCGAATCTATTATATATGCATTTATTTAATAATATAAAATTTTAATCAATATTACTTTTTCATCACGTGACATTGCTGCACTTTGACCATGAACATTTGAATTTGTATCTCTTGGTGAAATTTCAATAAGTGTACGAAAAAGTTTTTCCCTTGTTTGAGAAAGAAAATCAATTTCAGCATTTGGATGAAGTCCATAAAGTTTTGGTGATTCACTTGGAAGTTTATCATCAATATAAGCATGATATGCTTTATAATCAAGTGGAGGTGGTAATGGAAAATCAGGTGCCAAATTCAGATCACCTTCAAACATTGTTGGATTTAAATATGTTTCAAGATAATTACGACATAAACGACGATCCCAATCATCAGTTATATGTCCACCATACATTATTTCACCGAATATATAACGAAGATCTTCCCAAGGAATTTTTACATTTGCTTCGAGATAATTACGTAATACATCAATACATATTTGTAAATCACCAGAAGAAAATGGATATTTTCTATTGAATAAGATTTGCAGAGAATTTACTTTTAAAAGTTAAGAGTTTCTTTTTTTTACCTATTCCAACCGATAGGACCAAATTTTGTTCGTTGAGATACAACAGCATGAAAATAACATAGAGCAAAAAGAATAATTTTAAATTGAGTATCTTTACTACATGAATCAAGAATTTCTTGATCAAAATTGTCTAAGGCTTTATGAAGATTCGCTAACATTCCTAAAAATAAATATTATATAAACAAATTTTCATCAAATAATGTTTTTTCGAGTTATATTGGTATCCTCTACAGAGACGGCGAAGGTTTTGCTGGCTTCGTTGAAGAATACGGGTGTGATTCAAAAAAACTGATCGAGAGATGTTGCAAATAAGCATTTGCAATGTTATCGGGAGTTGCTACGGAATTGATTTTCACACATATTTTGAGAGCAGAAAAACGGTCGTATCCATCGTCATTCTTAGTCGTGCTAGGTACATATTTCTGCCTTTCAAAGATGAAACAAGTAGCTAATTTCTTCCTCCCCTTGGTCATACATAAACGTGCGCCTATATACTCGATAACAGGACTTTTGATGGGTTAGGATGGTCGAAAAAATCGTCCCTTGGACAAACCCATCCCACGGAATTCTCAAAAAAATCCTATCCCATACGATTGACAGGTCGTCTTATCCCAACTCATAGGACATCTCGTCTAGTGAAAAGATTACCAGTTTATTTGACATTTAAGCAAGAACAAAATTATGGACCGAGGGTATTAAGATCTAGGAAAACTCCAACGAATACGATAATGAATTTATCGGAATGCATCAAGATTTATCTGGATTTACTAGATTCCGCCAGAACTTAGGCTCTAGTTTTTCTCTTAGAGGATTTCACTTCCATGTCTCTACGCATTAAAGAATAATCGTGTTTCCTCTTCAATGCATTTTTTATTCATAAATTATCAGCTTCTGATGAGCTTTGTTAGTTTTTCTAGACTGACTGTTAAAAATCACTAAAGATTGTTTTCATACAATGATATAATCTAGTGGATTTCTTTGAATCTTTGTAGACTCAGTTTAAATCTCTAATACCTGGAATTCACCTGAATTACTTGTCTAGTTTTAACTTACCTGTATTGTTTAAGAAACATCAAAATTGTCTTCATGAAAATAGACTCTTACCCGTATGTGATTCACTGGTAATTTTAATTGAATTTTCTAAAATTCCTTGTGGTATAATATGTGCACTTATGTCTGCACTCTGTTCTGCTGACATAAATAATCGAAAATTTTCTTGTGCATTTTCTAATATTCGTTCTAATTTTCTTTCTAATATTGATAACCAATGTCGTACTAAATGAATATTTTGTAAAACAACCCAATGTCCTTCTTTAGCTGAAATTTCTAATGCATTTTCTGCGACTATTTCTTGACCTTGTCCCAATGAAATATTATAAAATTTTCCTGCTTGAGATGTATAACCTAATTTTCTGCCTAATGTTTCGACATCTTTTAATGGATCAACACCAGGTGAAAGAATAAAAAAAATAGGAATCGATTTTGATGATTCTTCATAAATACGAGCAAAATCTGGTGCACGACTTTCAATATATTTTTTGCCAAGTTTTTCACCAACAAATAATCTTTACAAACAAAAAACAAAATAATTATATACGATTAGTAAATCATGACAATACTTTAATGCATAAAGCATTCGATCAGGTCGAACAGCACGAAGAATACATAATTGTTGCATTGTTGATTTACTTTTCCATTCTCCCTGGAAAGAAGATTTTTCCAAAAAACAAAAGAAATGAAAATTATTCATTGATTTACAGGAGGTTTTTCTAATTCAGGTGCTTCACTTTCAACATATTTTTTCCATCGTTTACTCGATGTTTCAATTTCACGATCAAGTCCATGAAAAATCGGTAGGAGGGATAAAGCTTTAATACTACCCCAAGCTTTTTCATTGAGAAATTCCATTGGACTTCCTGAATGTGCTTCTTGAGGATTTCGTAATAATAAATCAAGTTCAATCATATCAATTTCACCTTTTCCCGTTAAGATCTATTTCAATAAATAAAGAAATATTTTTATTAATGAAATCTTTTTAATTTAACCTGTAATAATAATTGCATAGTAAAAATAAGTTTATGTTCTTCAAAAAGGCTTCGTATGATATAAGAATATGAAGCAAATGTAATAGCATCAATAAGATTATCTATTCGAAGACGTAAATCTTCATTTTGTTCGGCACGATCAATAGCTTTAAGAAAAACTGATCGAAATGCTTTAAGAGAAAATTGATACATTGGATGAATTTTTGATAAATCATTCATTATAAAATAAATAATACATGCACGAATAGCTGTCGGTCGATATAATTCTCTTGTTCGATCAATTTGTTGACTAAATTTTTCAGCTTCATCTTTTTTTTGTTCAATTTCAACTGATGTATTAACTGTACGTTCAAGTGTAACAACAAGTTCAACATTTTGAATAAAATTCCCTTCGGCTGTTGCTAAACGTGCTAATAATGAATCTTCTAATTTTTTTAAATTTATTTTATATTCATTTTGTTGTTTTGTTACTTCAAATTTACTCTTTTCTAAATCAGGTCTTTCAACAGCAACAATTTCAGCTAATAATTGAGCTTCAAGACCATCTCGTGTAGTACTAAAATTTATTAATGTTGTTTGAGCTTGAATTTCCGGTCGAAAATGTGGATTAGCTAAACGTGTTTGCATTATTAAACGAAAATCAGGATGATAATCAATTTCTTTATCTCCAAATTTAACTGATTTGCCTTTACGAATCAAATTTCGACTAATTATTGGTTCCAATATAGGATCAAGATTTTCTTCAATACCTTCCAATAAAAGAGTATCACCTCGACGTACAGCAGCTTCAACACGATCAAGATAACCTTTACTATTATAACGGAGTATAATCAATTTATCAGTAAAACGATTTTTAATCCAACGAAGACCTTGCCCTTGAGGGTCGACCATTAACGGCCATCGTAAACAATAGATAAGTATAGCAGCGTTTTCATACGATGTTTGATCAGCTGGAAGACCTTGATTCATCCTGATACGAAAGCGATATACAGAGTGTCCCAAAAGTCCGTCGAAAAAGTGAATTCATATATGTAACTACGCTATTAACTTTATTAAAATGATATATATCACTGAAGTTTTTATTTATTCGGACAAACTTCATTATTACCCATGTCATCAAAGTCGCGTCACTTTCGACGTTTTCGCAACAAACTTCAACAGTAAATAATTATTCTATTTTTCTTTTATTCAGATTAATTTAAACATCAGAATGAAGAGTAAGTATTATTTACTGCAGATGAGGAGAAGGAGTTATCTTTCTCCTCGTCACGAGAAACTTGCATGAACATGATAGTAAACGACGCTCATAGTCCTAAATTCGAGTACTAGGACCAAAGTGGATTGTCGTAACTGTTATTTGAATGATCGCAATAAAATCGCCGATTCTGATGAAATGGGTAGTGCTCAAAGCTATCGCTTTGGACTAACATATAAAATTAGTCTCGTTTCGATTTCCAAAAATAACACTATGCAGTGTTTCTCTTTGAATACTTCAATTTCTTGTTTTTTATGGCGTTTATATCAGTCAGATCTTGTGCTATTGTCTATAAGCTTTGTTTGAGTATGTCACTGCCAAAAGGAAGCCTAACAGTATAAAGTAGAATCCGTCGGGTTCAAGACTTCCTGGATCCAGATCGATCCGGATCCGGTCGATTAAAATTTGTTGGACCCGGATCCGTACTTTAGCAGTAAAAGTTTAAAAATCTGGACCCGGATTCGGACCCGACGGACTCTAGTGTAAAGTCCAGTTCTTATGAAGCTCATGAGATCGATTAATCTCTTTCAGTTCACCAATCATCGTTCGCAAATGTTAAAGTAATCATATAAGTTTCTTGATAACTGGACTTGATCCTATTAGGCTCCTTTTGGCAGTGGCATACCAGAACAAATGTATAAAAACGATAGCACAAGATCTGGCTGATATAACGCTATAAAAAATGCAAGAAATTGAAGCAGTGAAAGAGAAACACTGCATGATGTTGTTTCCGGCAATCAAAAGGAGACTAATTTTTGTATTTCAGCCGAAAGTGATAACATTGAACACTTCTGTCTGTAAAAATAAAAATTTCACAGTGATATCTATCATATGAAAAAAGTCAGCTGATTAAACATGATAAATGGTGTAATTATACGAATTTACTTTTTCAACGGACTTTTAGGATACTCTGTAGATTACCATTCTGCAATGTCAGCATCATCGATCATAATTGATAATGGTTGAAGATCAGCTCGCATTGGTATAGCACCCTAGTTGAGATTTAGCGATTAAATTACTTGAATCTCTTTTGACATACTTTAGTTGCAGAAATAGCTGATCTCCATTTATTGACAAGATTGATTCGATAATTTCTTGAAAAATATCCGGCATATGAAATAAATGTTGATGCTAATAGAACATCGCCTATTAAAGTTCCTAAATCATTCTTAAATGTTTCAACACGTTTTGTCCAAATAATTCGACTTGAAGCAAGACCATCAACAAGACGTTCAGCTAAATCAATTTGACGTGCTAATCTTTCTTTTGTTCGAACTGCATCATCTTTTTCGGCTAATGCATGTTGCATTTTAAGATTTTCTTCAGTAAGAATATCTTCAAGTACTTGTACACGTGCAAGAATTTTTGAAAAAGCTTGTTGTGCTCGACTTAGCTCTTCATTAGCTGCATCTAAAGCTATTTCTTTTGGTTTTACTTCCAAATAAACAGTATGAAATTTAAGAGTATCTAATAAATATCAAATGTTTCTATGTATAATTAATTAAAACAAATGATTTTTACTATCAAGCCACGTATAAATTCCTCCAGCTGCTGCTGATTTCACTGTAATTTGTTGAATTAAACTTTCAATACTCTCTGCTTTACTAATTTGCATTAATGTTGTATTAAGTTTATCAATAATCGCTCTCACTTGTGGAGTGACCTAAAAAGGAAATTATTTTCTTGTTAAAAATAAGCTGAAAGACAATTATTTAGATGATCGAACTTTTCCTTGCGGACAAAGTACAACATATTCGAGTATCACTAATTAAAAACAACCAAGAAATACTCTAGCTTCAAATTAAAAAAAGGATTGGCACATGTTTTTCTATCAATACAACTGAAAAATCTTGCCTGAAACTCTGTTTAATTACGTAGATAATAGAAATATATTCGAAACATTCGCGATTTGACTCAAAATTTGTACCCCGTTCAGAAGATTTCAAGGACTTTATTACAAAAGATTCTTACTAGCAGAAAACACGTATGGGTTTTTTGTAAATATGTCAACCTATAACGTCAAAATCGCCATATTTAGCAATATTATCGCATTAATTAATCGGCCTGATAAATCGCGATATACTTGTCGATTTATTAGACCGATTAATTAACGATTTTTTATCGAAATCGCGATTAATCATCTAAACCTAGACGATTTTGACGACATGGTTTAGTACTTCCTGATTGTTTTTCTTCACTTTTCATTATTATTTTCTACAAAATTAGTTGGCGATACACAGATATTGTGCAATATTTTGATAATATTTATGTTATTCGACGAGATATAATAAAATAAACTAATTGCAAAGTATACTAATTCGTCAATCATTTTGTTTCAATTTTA
>JAJEKB010021795.1:1385196-1440247 GCA_022393335.1 Macrotrachela quadricornifera | reverse complement strand
TTTTTTTGTAAAAAAAGTGATCCTTTGTCTAAAAAAATGAATCCGAAAAAAATTTCGAAAAACTAACTTCAGATTCGGATTCCTCGACCCCGATTTCCCTTCGGTCAACCCTTATAAAAAAATTTTTTTTTGCAAAAAAAATGGTCCTTTGTCTAAAAAAAATGATTCTCAAAAAAATTTTAAAAAACTAACATCAGATTCGAGTTCCTCGACCCCGATTACCCTAGAGTCAGCTGTTTTTCAATCAAAGTATAAAGAATTGCGAAAGATAAAATTTTGCTGCAATCTGATTGGATTAGACGAACAAACGAACAAACAAACTTTAAGCATTTTTAGCCACCGGATTAAACGGTGTATAACCCTTTCTTTCAGAAAAGGGAATTATTTAGTTTTCGGAATTAAAGAATTTATTTAAACTATCTACCCTTGTATATCTCTTAACAATGCATGTTTTCTTCTCTTTCATGTTTTATGTGTAAGAAATAATAATGAACTATTTTTCCTCATCAATATTAGTTAATTAATAATATTTTAATTAATTTTACTTCCATTACGAAAAATTATTTAATCTTTTTTTCTGAAATAAAAGCTAATTAATGATATATTTTTAAATTTCATAAAATTTATTTTGCTTGAAAAAAAATTATTTCTACTAGTAGAAAAAGAAGCAATTAAACGTATTTTCACAAAACTATTAAAATTATTTTCATTTTATTCTTCAATTTTCGCCAAATTCGGACAATATAGTTTTAATCCGAACCAACAATATATATTGCAGAGATAAAATTCGAATATGCAGATATGCTTGAGGGAACTCTTTTCTTTTGTCTCGAGAAAACGAATTTTTCACTTCAACATCTTCAGCACATGTATCGATATTCTAGGCTCTACATGATTACTGAACTTAAAAATGAAAAGATCATACGCGTTTAAATGAAACAACAACTTCTCGTTTCATTCTGAGCCTACGTAGATATTCATATCACTTTTGTTAATATTTAGTGCTCCATGTGACATAAAATTCCCTCTGTATCACCAACCGTCACCAATATTAACAGAAAAGAAAAAATTGAAAGAAGTATCACGTGGACAATTATATTAAGACACGAAAAATTTGTTCATCGACTTCGTTCAAGCGAAAGAGGAACATATATTGAAAGAAAGATTCGCTTTAATAACATGATAAGACAGGACGACAGAATATAAAACAAGAACAGAAAACGTGTGAAGCTTGTTTTTGAAAATAATTAATATCGAACTGACAAATTTAACCTGATTAATGAATGGAATGGGTCAAACTAGAAATATTATGACATGGGTAGATTTTCAGTTGAGCTGAATTGAAAAAAATCTTTAAAAGCCTGAGCATTGAGTTTTATTGAATTCGTTGTCTTTTAAAACTAAATTAGCTAGCTTTGGAATCTCAACTATGTTGCATTCTATCAATTATTTTTTATGCCTACCATCATCTCTCAATTCCAACAACATTAGGCCTATACCTATACGATAAAATATGCTGTTTTATCACATTCATAATGTCTCACTAATACAAATAACTAACTAAATAAACAAACAAAATAGTATTTCAGAATTATTCACTCCTTTAGATTATCATATCGGAGAAAACATGGTTTCAATAATAAAAAAATTTCTTTTTTTATTATTTTTTCTCTACAACCAATAAAAATCTTTGATTCTCTTAAAAGATGCACAAAATTCATTGAATTAAATATATAAACCATAGAATTCTAACTGAAACATTATTTTGACAAGTAACGCTCGTCTGAAGACGCGCTCAGCTCTTTCTCGTAGAAATCGTGTTTTGTAAATTACCGTCAAGCTATTCATTTATAAAATTTTAAAAAATCGAAGTCAGATTCAAGTTCCTGGACATTAACGGCCGTTGACCAAACTTCATAAAAAACAAATGCTTTTTGTTAAAAATTTGTTGTTTCTTTAAAAAATTGATTTTTAAAAAAATTTTTATACGACTGACTTCAGATTTGAATCTCTCGTCCTTGATTACCGTTCGGTCAACCCTTATAAAAAAATCTTTTTTGTAAAAAAAGTGATCCTTTGTGTAAAAAATTGATTCTCAAAAAAATTTCGTAAAACTAACTTCAGATTCGAGTTCCTCAACCCCGATTACCCTTCGGTCAACCCTTATAAAAAAAATTTTTTTTCTAAAAAAGGTGATCCTTTGTGTAAAAAATTGATTCTCAAAAAAATTTCGAAAAACTAACTTCAGATTCGAGTTCCTCAACCTCGATTACCCTTCGGTCAACCCTTATAAAAAAAATCTTTTTTGTAAAAAAGGTGATCCTTTGTGTAAAAAATTGGTTCTCAAAAAAATTTCGAAAAACTAACATCAGATTCGAGTTCCTCGACCCCGATTACCCTTCGGTCAACCCTTATAAAAAAAATTTTTTTTCTAAAAAAAGTGATCCTTTGTGTAAAAAATTGATTCTCAAAAAAATTTTAAAAAACTAACATCAGATTCGGATTCCTCGACCCCGATTACCCTTCGGTCAACCCTTATAAAAAAAATTTTTTTTGTAAAAAAAGTGATCCTTTGTGTAAAAAATTGATTCTCAAAAAAATTTTAAAAAACTAACATCAAATTCGAGTTCCTCGACCCCGATTACCCTAGAGTCAGCTGTTTTTCAATCAAAGTATAAAGAATTGTGAAAGATAAAATTTTGCTGCAATCTGATTGGATTAGACAAACAAACTAACAAACGAACAAACGAACAAACAAACTTTAAGCATTTTTAGCCACCGGATTAAACGGTGTATAACCCTTTCTTTCAGAAAAGGGAATAAATATCTTCATTACCCATGAGAGATCATGAAAAATATTATCTATATTCTCTGACTGTCGATTTACTATCATTAAAGAAAAGAAATAGTATATATCATATAGATAAGCTTGTCATCAATAATCTAAGAAATAACATCAACTTACGACATCTACTAAGTTTTACAAAAATCGTTTTAATTGATAAAGTCAAATAATACATCGAAATAAAATTCTATTTTTTATATTTTATATCTTTTTAATACTAATTGAAGATAAATATACATTGAAATATATAATCAGAGGATAGATGTATTTGAATGGATCGATGTCCAGTTGAAAAATGAACCATTCAGATGATAATTTTAAAATTTCTTATTTATTTACTTATTTATTTTTGAATAAATTTTGTTACCTTTAAATAAAATGAATAAAATACTTTACTTAAATTTTAGATTCTTTTCGAACAGAATCCATAAAAAAAAGAATAAACGAAAATAATGGATCCTATTGATCGTGGTTCAGTCAAAGATGTTGATCAACAACAATTCACAACTGCTTTTTCTGAATTTCTCAAAAAAACTGGCAAACTTGAATTACCACCAGGTAATTGGGTTGATATTGTCAAATTAGGTATTCATAAACAAATGGCACCTGTCGATCCTGATTGGTATTATACACGATGTGCATCAATTGCACGTTTTCTTTACTTACGTCGAACAGGTGTTGGTGCATTTACACGTGTATATGGTGGTTTAAAACGTAAGGGTGTACGTCCATCACATTTTCAACATGGCTCACGTAGTGTTGTACGTAAATGTCTTCAATCACTTGAAAAGGCAAAAATTATTGAAAAAAGTTCATCAGGTGGTCGTGTTCTTTCTCAATTAGGAAGACGAAATATGGATACGATTGCTAAACAAGTAGCTGAAAAACTTGCTCGACAACAACAACAACAACAATAAATAACAAATTTTCTATATTTTGAAGCAAAATCATTAGAAAAAATTATGCATTTTGAAATAAGATCAATCTTTTTTGCATGATTTTCTCATTTGAATTTGTTTTTGTTTGTAACATCCCGAAAGAAAAAACACATTTTGTTATATTAAATAAATAAATAAAAAGCAAAACTGATATCTATTTAAGATGCAATGAATCATTCCAGAGTAACGCTCATTTATATTATTAGTCTTTGTAGATTAGTCATTATTTTGTATTCCTTGCTTTGTATATAGCTTTATACGAATAATTTTTTCTGCAACAATTACAACACTTCAATATACATGATTATTATTATTATTATTATTATTACTGGTAAGATAAATAGTAGTAGGATGTATATGAATCAAAAGGTCACTTATCGTCATTTTATGTATATTTTTTTATATTCACGTATCGATATGAGATCATAAAAAAACATGTGAAATATAAGAGAAATATTTGCAGTTTACATATATAATTACATATACTTTCTCATTCATCCATATTCATTAATGCGAGAAAATATTTATCATACAAAAAATACTCTTTCTTTCTCTTCTTGCTTATCAATTCTTCGACATTTCTATTTCTACTACTATATTCCCATCAATTTCATTATTAACTCAAGAGAATTCTAACGATCTAACTTAATCACATACGTATAATTATGAGATATTTTAATAATTCAACTGAATCTAATAAAATTCAACCATCATCAATTAATACATATGATATCGAACTTCAATATATTCAACCTGAACGACGACAAACTTTTCCTTATAATAATAAAACTAAAGATCAATATAATTCAAATGAATATTCAATATCAACAAGTCATACCGAGCCTTATTCATTAAGATCTGATCAATTATCATTTGTACATAATATAATCTCAATTCCAACAAATATTTCTAAGTCTATGATATTGTCTTCTAAGGATAAGTAAGACATTGTCTATCAGTTATGATATTATTATTTTTTATTTATTCTTATTTGAGTAAAATATTTTTTGACACTTATATTATTAATTCAATGAAATTTAGTTATTCTGAGTTTATGTCAAAAAAATGTGGTGCCATATCGAAAACATATCTAGTACCACCCACATATATTTTTATATATACACATATAGATAGCGAAAAAGAACAAGTATGTTGTTCTTTTTCTAAGATTGATTATGTGAATGTAGTCTTCTATTGAAAGGTAATTCGACTGACATACAATCATAAAGACAAACTTCATGATAGAGAAATAATTAGATTGTTTTAGTCGCTCGTTTTCTCGTTTTTGCGCTCCAGGATAGACAAAAGATTGAAAGGTGAAGGGCACCATATAGAGAATTTCTATAAATATAGCTGGAATTCTATGTTAATATAAAACATTGGAAAATCCAATGTAGTCAGGTTTTTCAATTGAAGTTCTAATTATAGAACCTTCACTTTATTCTCTTTTTATTTATATAAAAAAATCATCTGAAGTAGAAATTAAAAGTTTATTTAAAAATAAATAATGTTTTTATTTATAGGGAATTAAAAAAAATGGCTCAAACACTCTTATCTGCACTTACCTTTATTCTTCTTCCATTAGCACTACTCACTGGTAAAAATAAACAATTTTTTTTTAAGGCATAGTTAATAATATTATTTTTCTTAAATAAATACAGGAGTCATATTTCGATTCAGTGTTATATCTTTTATCTATGCTTTTCTTTTACTTGCGGTTCCATGGCTTGGACCAATAAATAATAGAAATGTTCGAAGTATGAAATGAATAATAAAATTAAAAATAAAACTTTTTCTCTCTATTTAATTTCAGAACGTTTTCGTGTATTTATTTTTATTATTGGTTTAATTAGTTTACTTACAGTTCTTGCTCAACTTATATTTCAATCAGTTCTTCTTGCTAATAAACCATATGGTCATACACTTAATAATTGTATGGAATAAAAAATTATTTTAGTTTTTTTTTTTTTGATAAAGTTTATTTTTAGGTACTGAAACAACTCGAATTCTTCGATATTTTGGTTTAGAACGGTATGTTATTTTTAAAAAAAAAAATATTTTATCAAACATTTTTAATTTTTTTAGTTTGGATAATTCGAATGCAATACGTATTTTACGTTTAATTTTTCCTGATATAATTATTTTCGCAACATCAACAATTTGTTTTGTTATTATTCGTCGTACATTAAGACAAGGTCGAACAGATAGACGTTCAAACCCATCAGCAATATCTCCATCAACAAGTATTACTACTACAGATATACCAAATCAAAAAAATTTATGGCCAAGATTATCATCTTTATTAAGACGTATACGTTTATTTTTACAATTTTTTATTGTTGGTTTTGCTGCATTTGTTTATCCAAGTATAATTAATTCAATTTATTTTATTTTTTTTCTTATAATTGCTTTTATTTGGTCATTATCAATTAAATTTGGAAGAAAATATACATTAGCTCGATTATTATTAGTTATATATGCTGGAATACATTTATTAATTATTTATCTTTATCAATATAGATTTTTTCAAGATTTTTTAAAACCTCTATCATTAGGAAGCAAGTAAGAAAAATTTTCTAATACAAAAAATTTTAAATACTTTTTTTATTTTTTATTTTATTAGTATTACAGGTTTAACAGCATTTGTTGAAAGTAATTGTACAGATAGAGAACCATATTTTGATAGAAGTTTACCATGGAGTGATTATGTTAATCCATGTGCAATACTTCTTCTATATTTTTATTTTGCTTTTGAAACAAAACGAGCACCTTATGTTCAAGTAAAATTTTTAACTAATAAAATTTTTGATCGTTTTTCTTTTATCAAAGGCACGATATAATTTACCAACAGTTCAATCAATTGAACAACAGGTAAAGAAAATGAATATAATACTTTTTTTTTATATGTTTAACCCATACTTACATTGTATGTGTGTAACCTATTAACCAGATTAATCCTCGTCGTAGTATTGATGAACAGGTTTGCCTATGTTTTGTTTGTGCGACTGCTTATCTAATAGTATTAAATATATGAATATGGTTTAGTTATACTTTAAACAAAAAATTATTTTGCTTTTACGTACTATATTCTGACAGCTAGGCTTTTGTTTATTTAAATATAATCAATTATTATAATATTATATTTTTAATATATATCTTATAGAGTTTGGTTAATAATTCTGAAGGTCCAGATTCAATTGAACAAAGTTTACGATCATTACGTAGACGATGGAGTGTAGAACAACCAGGTGATCAAACATTTCAAGGACAAATTATAGTTGTTGTATTTTCAGCTGTTCGAATACTTGGACGACAAAGTTATTTATTATCATTGATTGCTATGCTGGTATAAATATTTTTATTTTTTTTTGGTAAAATAAATTATTTAATTTAGGCATGGAGTATAACATTTCATAGTTTATTAACATTAATATATCTTCTTTGGGCATGTTTACTTTGGGTATTACCAAATTCTCGAGAACGATGTTTAAAAATGAGTCCATTTTTTACAATATATGGAGCAATATTATTAATATTACAATATTTAGTTGGTTTTAAAGTTAGTTTTAATCAATTACATTTTGCATATAATCGTCGAACAATGGAACAAATTGGTATTCGTTTTAATGATTTTCAACCAGCATTTATTCCATTACTACTTAAAGTATTAATTTAATATAAAATGAAAGATAAAGAATTAATTAGAAATTTTTTTTTTTAGTCGTTTTATATAATGTTTTTTTGGTTAACACTTCGACAATATATAAATGAGAGACATAATCCAAATACCGGAACAAATGAAGGTTAGTTGTATTAATTATGAAGAAAACGAAAAAAAAAAATTTTCTTATTATAGTTATAGAATTAAGTAAGATGGGTAAAGAATTTTTTTAAAAGGAAAAAATAAATTCCTGCCTGTGTGTTGAAATAGTTTTCTTGGATTGATTTGCTTATTTAGAATATTTGTTTATATATAATGCTATTTTTTTGATTTTCTAGGCCGTCGAATGAGTACATTAAAGGATTCATATCCTCAGAGATTTGGTAAAAATTTTGTTTTATTAGATGTTTTAGTTTTTTATTTATTTAAGGACGATGGTTAATTAAAATTTTAACTAAATATTGGATATTTGTATCATGTGGTATGCTTCTACTTGTTAGTATTCAAAATACTGTGGTACTTTATCGAGTAATTTATATGGCATTTTATTTATTTTTTATTCTTTCATTTCAAGTAAGAAGAAGTTTATTAGGAAAAAAAAAATAAGAATATGAATCGTTTTTTTTTGTCGTCTGTTGATTAGATTTCATTTGGATTTTGGAGAAAAACAGTAAAAACATTTCATTTAACAATTATTATTTATTCAATGGTAGTTTTAATTGGAATATATATTTATCAAGTATAAGAATTATATTAATTAATTTATAGAATATTATTTATTTATTTTTCATTCTAGTTTGAAAATGTTAATGTATTTTTATCGGAAAAATTTAGTAAAGAATTGTAAGTTCTTATAAGAAGATATATATAAATGTTTATTGTTCACTGTTTAGACTTGCGTCAATGGGTCTTGAAGTTGTTCCATCAGATATTTTAGCACTTAAATTATTAACACCAAGTACATTTCTAGTTGTTAATATCATGCAACTTTATTATTTTCATCGTGATTGGATGGATTTAATAACAAAGATAAGGTATTATTATTCAAATTGAGTTTGTTATACATGCAGAAATTTTGCAATTGCATTTTCTTAAATCATACATAGTGATAAATTAACGTCATTCATATGACTAAGAGTAAACTTTCCTTCTCATACGCTTTAATATCAATCTAAAATAGTATCATACAAAATTAAAAACAATGTATTATTGAAATATTGTACTACTATTATTTTTTGTTTAATTTAAATTATGTAATAAAGAATGTTTTACTTTCAATGTTATGTTTTTAGTGACACGGACAATCAAAATCCAACCGATGTTCCACCGACCGGTATGATATAAAAATAATTCAAATGAGAATGAATAGAAATGCTGAAAACATAAATAAATTGAAGTAGCAATCTTACATAATCATCTTCAGCTCTCATTCCTGTTTTTCTCTTTCGGTCTTTCTATGACATACCATTTTTATTTTCAAGATTTTTACTTTTCGAGTTTTTTTTTACAGCAAATTCATTGACCGAGATTCATGCCTATGCTAAAGGTAAAATATTTTCTTTGATTTAGACTATAAAATTCAGCTTATTTTTATTTTAGAAAATACTAAATATGTAAATCGTCCTAATACTCAACGAATTATTTCAAGAACTGAATCTAAAATATGGCAACAATATTTAAGTGAATTTTATCATCGTACAAATCGATGCTATAAACAAATAACTTATTATCTTTGGCGTTTTGGTGAATTACATACTTATAAATTAGTTCTATTTATAATGGTTCTTGCTTGTGTACTTCAAGTAAAAGATATATATTTATTATTTAATAATAACAATAATTTTGTATTTCTCGTATATAGGTATGTGCTTTTAATGTAGCATTAATTATTTTAGCAACAATTGGTTTAGTATTGTATCGTCTTCGAATATTAATTAATTTATTAACATTAATTGCAACAGGTCTTTATATAATTGCATTAATGTGTTTTCAATTAGAAATAGTAAAACAACGAATAATTGAAAAAAATGTTTTTGTTACAAATTGTACTAATGTAAATAAGAAAATGCAAATTATTTAGTATTTTTTGTTTTTTTTTCAATATTATATGATTTAGGTTAATCTAAATTCAAGTTTATTTCCAAATGATGATACAGCTAAATGGTTTGGTCTTGAAGTAACACCAAATATTGATCGATTTGTTGGTGTAAGAAAAAAAATATATTTTTAAAACAAAGAGAAAATGTTTTTGTTATTTTTTTAGATTTATATTATCTTAACAGCTGTTTTAACATTTGATGCAATAGTACGATATCGACAAAAACATCGACGTTTATCATTATCAGCTTATTTTAAAGTTCAATTAGTTGAAAATCGTTTTCCAGTTTTATTTGAACCATTTGCATTAAAAACTTCAAATGATACATATGAATTTGATATGGTTGATTATGAACAAGCTGATAAAGGAATTTTAAATTTTTTAAAATATTTAGCAAATTTTATGTTTTATAGATTTGGTCTTGAAGTAAAGAAGATTTTATTTATATGACTAAAAAATTCTATTTTTGCATTAGATATGTTATATGACAACAGTTATTGTTGTTGCTATTCGTCTCGATATGATAGCTGTACTTTATGCAATATGGCTTGGATTATTTTTAATAACTAGTAGACGTTTTGTTCAACGAATATGGCCAGTTTATATTACATTTTTAACTATTTCTTTTCCATTTCAATATATGAGTATTGTTGGAGCACCACCATTTCTTTGTTTTGGTAAATAAATGAAAATTTTATCAATCAGTGTTTAGTTCTTTTTTTCCTTACAGATTATCCATGGACACATGTTACACTTGATGGATGGCCTCAATTAAGACTTTGGCTTGTCTTACCAGATTATGCTAAACCACCATTAGCAAAACAATTAATTGGTAATTTTGATTTCTTTTTTTTTTTGTTTATTTTAATATATTATATTTTGAAAAATTTAGCTGATTTTTTTCTATTATTATTTGCTTGTCAACAATGGCGTGTATTTAAATATGAAACAAATGAAAAAGATGAAAAATATATTGAAGCAGGTGGATTAAATCGTGAAATAATTTATGATGATGATGTTTATCATCAAAATCCAACATGGAATTTTGTTATTAATAAACGACATTGGCTTGATCAAATAAAATATGCAATATTTATGTATAGTGCATGGATTGTTTTATCAATTGTTTTTTTAGCTGGAACAACAAGAATTAGTTTACTTGGTCTTGGTTATCTTATTGCATCATTTTATTTCTTTTGGTATGGACAAGATTTTTTAACTAAAAATATTGCTGTTATGCATCGATTGTATGTAAATTATATTCTTTTGATTTTTTTTTTCTTCTATGTATTAAGTATTCCTTTTTTTTTAAGATGGGGTTTTTTAATTTATTATTGTTTTACGGTGATATTTATTAAAGCATGTTTACAGGTAAATTATAGAGAAAATATTTTATTTTTGATAAAAAATTGATTATTCTTTAGGTGGCAGTATGCATTTTTCTTTATCCATCAATGCCTTGCGAAGGAGTACCACGTACATCACCATTTTGTACATTTGTTGATTTGCTTGTACCATGCTTAAAAACAGATTTTATTCCTCCAAGAGATTGTTCTACACCAGTTAAGGGTATTATATTCTTATATCTATTAATTTTAAAGAATTTAAGTTAATTTACCTTTTTTCAAATTTTAGATGCTAATCAACAATGTAATAGAAGTGCAGCTGATGCTAATCTTTTCATGTAAATTTTGATTTGTTTTAAATAAATAGAAAAAAAAAATGTTTACTTATTTCTAGGGATGGATTTTGTTTGATATTTTTATTATTACAAAAGCGTATATTTGGTAGTTATTATTGGGAACATATTGTAACTGAACTTCGTTCAGAAGCTGAATTAGCTAGTCAAGGTGCTGTTTTATTTAAAGAAATGTCTCAAGAACGTATGAAAGCTGGTCAGAAACGTGAAGAAGAAACAGTTAAAAAAATAACTCGAAGTTTAGTACGTATTAAAGAACAACAATTAAAATCAAGTGAATTTAATAGTAAAGCAGCTGCAGCACTTAATGAATCATCTGAACATTTTCAAGGTTTGTTTAGATAATAAAAAGGATATATAAATATATGATGATTTTCATGCTTCTTTTTTTTTGTAGCAATTCGATCAGGTGATTATTATATGTTTAATTACGAATCGGATGAAGAAGAAGATGAAGGAAAACAAGATGAAGCAACAGTTGCTCAAGAACATGTAAACACAATATAAATAAAAAAGAAAGATAAATAAATATTAATATTCTATTTTAGATCCTTCAAGTTTTAGTATCACGTGATAGAGATGTAGCTGCTGCTGTTGCTGCACAAAGTAAGTCTTTTTATTTTGCTTTATTAAACTAGAATAAAATAATTTAATGAGCTTTCTTTCAGAACCTCCAACATCACCTCTTCCCGACCTGGATGGTCAAGAATTTCTTCCTACAACACCTTTTCAACCTGCATCATTACCACCAATAACAACAACTATGATAATGCCACCATCATCTATTCCAGAACATACAGCATCTGTTGAACCGAAAGGTTGAATTTATCTATTTATAATATTCTATTATTCTATTTATATTGTTTTTATAGAAGAATCGAAAAATACACGAAAATCGTTTTTCATGAAAATGCTATTAATTTGCTGGATTGTTGTTGATTATTTTATTGATTTATTTAATAGACATTCACGTGATTATAGAGAAATATCACGAAAATTATCTGAAACTAAAATAAAATCAAGAGATCCACCTAATCAACAAGAAGAACAAATAGATCCTCAAACAAGTGTTGATACAGTAAATCAATTTTTTATTATTATAAAAAATATTATTTTATCATTTATTTAAAGGCTTCAGTCGCTAATCTCGATGAAATTCAACCGATTGATCGTTCACATAGGTAAATTATCTTTAAGAAAAAAAAAACTTTTTTCTATTGTATCAATTTTTTTTTGTATTTTATCAGAGATACTAGTACTCAAATACATCCTCAACCAATTGATTTAAGTCAACAATCCCGTCTTTATCGTCTATTTGATTCATTATTTTATTTTATTATGTCTCGATCTGAACTTGTTTGTTTTTCAGCAATGGTAATAAATCATTTAACATCAGGTGCATTACTTTCTTTGCCATTACCATTATCAATATTTCTTTGGGCTATGTTATTATCACGACCATCAAGAAATTATTGGATTACAATTATAACATATACAGAAGCAATGGTTGTTATTAAATATATATTTCAATTTCGATTTTATCCATGGAATAATTCAGATAAAACGGAAACTGATCCATTATCACCTGTTAATATTATTGGAATTAATCGAAAAGAAAATGCTGCTTCATTTGCAGATCTTATATTACTTTTATCATTATTTCTTCATCGTTCAATACTTAAAGTATATATTTATGAATTTATTTAGAATTTTTATTATTTTTATTTTCTATTTTAGCAACTTGGACTTTGGAAAGCTGAACAAAATGTATCAGTTGGTAGGTTGATAGGCTATACACTGCCAAAAAAAAATTGTCATTTGTCATAAAAATTTCTGCAAAGTTTGTAGCCCAAAGAATAGTTCTAAGATGCATTCCTAAATGCCAGCAATTGGTATATTGTCGAAAATATTACTAATCTTTATAAAAGCAGCCCAACAGTTATTGAATCTCCCTGACGAAAGATTTATTTTAATGTTACTGTAATAGAATCATTTGTCTATACCTTCAAACCAAGCATTATTGAGTATGAAGTGTTCAAAATTGCCAAATTTGAATTGAAATTTCTATATATCTTGAAAGGATATTAGCTTGTTTCGCACTTATTTGTCCAAAACTAAAACATGCATTTTATTGACTGAGTAATCCATATGTAAAAGGCATCATTATTGAACCGTTCTTAGTATAAGCCAGAGATGTCCATCGCGGTTGAGAATCTGCCGCTGCTGCGCCGTGACGATAATCAAAGAAAGCTACCCGCGCCGCTACCGCATCGCGCCGGTCGTCAGAAAAAAGCTACCGCGCCGCTGCCGCGATGGTAATTTTAAAAACGTTTCGATTTTCAATGCTGTGGTTGGTTTAAACTACACGTGCTCCTGCCAATCGATCAGACTCAACAAGCCTTATCGTACAGCATACATCAATGTCGAGATTCTATGTAAATTCCTGAATTTTTGAAATTTCTTTCATAAAAATGCTGCCGCTGTCGCGATAGTATTGTAAAAATTGCTGCCGCGACGATATTACAAAAAATCTCTACCGCGCCGCTGCCGTGCCGCGATGGTTTCTGAAAAAATCTGCCGCCACCGCCATCGCGGCAGCGGCAGCGCCGCGATGGACATCTCTAGTATAAGCGATTCGAGAACGTGTATAGTTTCGATTTCTATTTTTTATTGAATATATCAAATCATAAATTTTTCGTTATGTTCAGCTAACACAGACATTGTTGAATCTGGTCAACAAGAAATTACTGAAGCAGATCCATCAAATAGAAAGAGGTAAATTATTTGAAATAATTAATATATATTATTAAAATTCTAATTAATATTTCTTTTATTTATTTGTTTATTAGTAATATCTATTTTATTGGACCAATTATTAATTTTTATCGTCAACTTCAACAAGCATTATTTGTTCGTGATGTTTATGCATCAATGTTCTTTTGTGATTTTATTAATATGCTTATTGTTATTTGTTTTTATAGTCAATTTGGTGTAAGTTATATTGTAATATTTTCCTTTTTTCTTAAATTCATTCTTTTCCAGTTAACAAAAATTTAAAGGGTAATAAATAAATTCGTATATGGTGATTGAATTATAGGTTTAGAAATAATAATAAAAAAAAAAAGAATTCTCCCTTACAGGATGGACAACACATTATTTGTACCCTTTATTTGTTTTTATTTTTGTAAAAGTAATAAAAATATATTTTCTCGAATATTTAGGAAAGAGCTGGTGGAAATAATGTTGTACAAACAATAAAAGAAAATAAAGTAAAAAAAATTTATTTAAATTTTAAAATTTAATAATAAAAATAATTTTTTTTTCTCAAGGTTCCTATAGCATTTCTTGGAATGCTTTTAATACAATTTTTATTAATTATAATTGATCGAGCACTTTATTTACGTCGAAATGTTCGTGGAAAATTATTTTTTCAATTATTTCAAGTTATTGGTGTACATGTTTGGTTATTTTTTGTATTACCTGGTATAACACATATGTATATATAAATAATATATTTAATTTTAAATTCGAAAAAAACGAAACATTTTTTTAATAATTTAGGAAATTTCGTGATAATGTTGCTGCACAATTTTGGTATTTATTTAAATGTATTTATTTTGGTTATTCATCAATACAAGTACGATTAGGTTATCCAAAACGCATTGCAGGAAATTTTCTTATGAAACGATTTAATTATGTTAATCAAATATTATATCGAATGTAAAAATAGAAAAAAAATGAATATTGTTGTTTATGATCTTTCTTTTTTTTTTTTAGTTATTTATTAATTCCATTTTTACTTGAATTACGAACAATAATGGATTGGATTTTTACAGATACAGCACTTGGCTTAGCAAGTTGGTTACAATTAGAAGATATTTATTCAAATGTTTATTTATTAAAATGTGCACGATGGGCAGAAAAAGTAAAGAAATAAAAATTAAGAAGTAATGTAAAGATTATTTTTTTATTATAGAAATATCCAACTGAACGTGGTGTATCTCGACCAAGAATAACAAAATATGGTGTTGGTGGTACTCTATTAGTTTTATTAATTTTATTAATATGGTTTCCATTATTATTCTTTTCATTTTCTTCAACATTTTTTCAACCAAATCCACCGAAAGAAGTTTATGCTGAAATTAAAATAGGTGGATATTTAGTAAGATTAATTCTTTTTTTTATTTTTATGATTTATTAATATTTATTATAGCCAATTTATCAAATGACAGCACAAGATATCGATTTAGTACCATTTAGAATAACTGATTCTAATGAATTACGCGAGACATTTAGTAGAATAGCTACACAAGCAACAGTCAAAGTACGTATATTATAAACTTAATTTTGATTTCTGATTTATTCATAAGTTTTAAAAATATAATTAATCTGTACTTGATTATTGCAGACGTACAAAAAAAATTTGAACATTTATATACATATATTTGTTTTTTAATTTAAAACAGGACGGTGCAAATGCATTTTTACGTGATTTCAATCCGGATGATATTCGATGTGTTAATTTGTTTGCTACAAGTGTTGATGTTTGGCAAATAAGTCAACCAATACGTGATATTGTTGTAAATAATTTACGTTCAAATGTAACAGTACCTGTTCGATTTTCATATACAATAACACGTAATCCACCAAGTCAAGATAATTCAGGAGATATAGCAGCTGTTGTAACAGGAGAAAATACAGTTAATATAACATCAGATGATAAAAAAACTCGACAGGCACTAATTGAATTACTTAATGGAACAGTTGATTCACAAACAACAACGTATGTTTTAAAAAAAAAAAAAATTATTGATTTGATTTAATAATTTATTTTTTTTTAGAAATTTTACAATTAATAATTTAATGCCACGATTTTTACATGTTAAAGCAAAAGCAAAACCAGAAGAAATTCTAGCTTTTAAAAATAGTAATTAATTTCTATTAATTTTAATTAATTATTTTAAATTAAATTTTTTAGTCTTTCCATATGAATATTATGCTAATATTACAATGGGTTTAAATCGTACAAAAACAATTCCAAATAGTACAGATGTTTGGTGGGAAATGACTGAAGATATACCAACTAATCATGAATACAACTACACACCATCATGTAAGGAATAGAAACAAAAGATATTTTTAATATATCGTTATTCATATTTATAGGTTCATTTTCTACACCAAATTATTTACGTATGATGTTTTTTAATGATAAAGTTTCACCGGCTAATATTTCATTTCTTACTCGATATGGGTTAGTAATTTTAAAGTATTTAGCTTCATTAGTAATATTTACCATTTGCTTCTTTTATTATATATTTGATTATTTTTTTCACTTAGTTTCTCTTTTTCCTAATCGTAGAATCAATAGTAGCGAATTGTCCTTCTTTTTGATGTACCATAGAAAGATCGAAAAGAATAATGTCTTTCTTATAATTCTACTGATATGAATTTGGAAGGAGTAGTAATGGCGACGGATAATATTTGATATAGATTAATTAAAAACAACTAGGACTTCTTAAGTACGTTTCACACTATAGCTTACGCCTACGCTCTGTGTAAGTTTAGATGACAGATCATTGATGTGAATAATAGCGCGGAACGTACTTAAATAGACCTGAAAGGATGTGTCTTGCTAGGCACAAATTTCTAAACCGTATCTTATTTCGATATTATTTATTCTTTTGATCTTTCTATGGTCAATCTTTATTACCTTTTTTAAAAATTCTCATGAAAATTATGTAGTATTGTTGGCATTTATATATCAATAATCACAGTTATGTCGTCATATATTCGTAATCAATTATTTAATTCATCTTCTTCAATAATGTTTGATGAATTACCACAAGTTAATTCATTATGGTATTTTTTAAATGATATTTATTTATTACGAACAGTTCATGAATATATTCTTGAAAATGATCTTTTCTATCGTCTTATTTATATTTATCGTAGTCCACAAGTATTAATAGAATGGACTAAAATTCAGATAAAATAATAAATCTTTCCGTAGTTATTGTATATTTAGAATAATAATTTTTATTTTTCTGTATATTATTATATAAAATAAATAAAATATTTTTTTTTCTATTCTTTATTTCAATAGGATTATTGGTTTATATACAACATTTGTTATTGTTGTTGCACGATTGTTACGTACAATCTTGCAAACAAGTAACACAATAATGTTTAATGAATTACCAAATGTTGAACGTTTATGGCATCTTTTACGTGATATTTATTTAGTTCGAGAACATAATGTATTACTTACAGAAGAACAACTTTTTGCTAAACTTTTATTCTTATATCGTTCACCAGAAACATTAATAAGTTTTACAAAACCGAAAACAGAATAAATATTAATAGATAAATAAGATAAGAATGAATATGGATTGATATTATTTAATCATATACAGAAATCTTTCTGTTTTTTCTTTTTTTTGATTGCTTTATTTTTGTGATATACATTCTGAGCTTTTTTTTCTATGGGTGATTTTTTTTTTCGTTTTTTCTTTTGTTTTGTTTATTGCTCAATACTAAAGACATCCAATGTATTTTTTTTTAATTAACCTTATACATTTGTGATTAACATGCTTCAAGTTTAATCTTCAAAAAAAGTATTTTTCATGTATTTTGAAGGTGAAATAAAGTATAGAATGCTCGATATTCTTTTATCAATAAAATTTTTAAATGTGATTTTGTTTTTAATGATGATAAAAACAAAAAGATATTCAATTAAATCACGTTCTTTTGCCAAATAACTGACTATGATATGTTTATATTAAGAATTCTTATTACTCAGATGAAAAGAAAAACAAGATTCTGGATTCTAATGAATCCCAGGGATCAGTTTACAGGAATTTATTAATATTTTAATTTTAGGATTCTTTTTTTTTGTGGAATGCCAGTGGCTCACGGCAATAAAAAAAACTGAATATTTCCAATCTATTTTAACCAAATAAGGAGGTCTTTCTTTATTAATCATAAAGGAATATTCAAGGTTTTATTCAGCAGAGAAATGTCAATAAATGACTTCGTACAGGTTTCTTTGATTTGTGAAAATTTGTTGAATTTATAAGGATTGAATTGCAGAGAATCACTTGTGTTATTCGATATTAACTATAACACCTTAATACATCGTTTAGTTACGTTTCTATTATGAATAAAACGAACTTTAAGAATATCTCTCTCATCGACAAATAGAATATAATGGAGATCGATTATATATGATTATTAAATAATCGGCTTGTCCGGCTAACGGTCAACCAGCATTATCAAACTAGCGAGCTGATTTTCTCGTTTACAGTACAACCAATTGTGTTCAGTTCAAGTTTTTAAATAGGTTTTCGCATATTCTGCGACGTCCTGTCTGGTTTGTTTTTCAATATTTCGCCAGTAAATAGTAGTTCCCAACCAAAATGAAGCATTTCTGTGCAAAATCACTTAAAAAATGCACTGTTGTCTCCCTCCATATCTCGATCAGTGTTTTGGTTTTGTTCAAAAATGAAAATATTCTCAGTCATTTTGGTGTTAAATTTACAGTTTGGCATTGATAGATCATCTCCTGTTCTTTGTGAAGATTGTGAAAATAGCACTTTAAATAGGCTCGATAAAAAAAAAGTGAATGCGTTACTACAATAATTGATGTGTAGTTCAACAACAGGACAACATTTTAGAAGATGCCTCGTATTCAACAAATAGTCCAGACTGTCTACTACAAACTTGCTCTGGATCATATGCCATTATAACGTACGCATTTGTGGAACATGAATGATCTTTGGCATCACTGTAAAAAGGAGGGTCTTTTTTGTGAGTGCGTTACCGGCATTTATTTTGCTTGTAAAACGGGAACCATGAAGTCAGTTGAGGTGAAAATTTTGGGTGTCAAACAGCTTTGCAGCATGCATCCACACACCAAATTTCAGAGCTCTATATTTAGTTATTCGAGAGAAATTAAGATGGAAAGTTCTCAAAATAGTGAGTGCGTTACCTGCGGACAAGCCGTAATGCAGTTTTAATATTGGTATAAAAATAATAATAAACAATTGCAATAATTCTCTCAATATTTCTTTTGTATTATGATAAAGAACAAAAAAAAAGAATTTTCTAAATATAGAATAGAAATAAGTTATATGAGAACGTAGTAATGAACAGAATTATATTTATAAATAAATAATATTATTCCTTTGAGAAATGATATTCTATTTTTTAATGAAATGATTTATCTATTTAATATGAAATGTAAGTAAGTCAACATATTATTATCATAGAATAGTTTCTATTTAATGATACAAAACACTTCGGATCGTTTTAAATATCTCGAAGAGAAAATAACTATTGAATTACTTTGAAATAGAAATATTAAAAAAATTCTTGCAAACTAATAAACAACTGAATAGATTATATGAAAGATCGAAAAATTCTTTTAAGATTTTAAAATAAATTATTTATTCTTGACTAAAGTAGAATATATATATTTATAATATTCTAAGTGCTCTTCTATTCGAATAGTTTATCATACAATGATCATTCATTCTCTTGTAAAGATCAATCTTATTCTCTAGTGAATTTTTACTTATTTAATATAGAAAAATAGTAAGATTATGTTTCATTAAAAAATAAATCATTTTTATAATAAATAACTACATTTTTAGTATGATCATTTTATTTCATCTATATCTCGAGAGATTTTATTTTCGTTCAATAGTATAAGAATATTGTAAGTCGCTTGAGGTTTATCATATTTCATTAACATTCATGTAATCATCAATCTAGATATAGATAAATCAGGATTCAGAATATGTTAAGAATAATAATTAATATGGTTTCTTTCTTATTTGAGATAATATTTTTCTCATTAATAAAATGATTCTTTTTCTTTTTGAAAATCAATGTGTTATCGACAAAATACAATATTGTATATTACATTCACAAAAAAAAAAAGAACTGTTGTAAGTCATCTAATTAAATTGTCATATTAATTAGAGTTGTCTCATTCTATTAAATATTTCTTTTATATAATTTAAGTCACGAAAGCAAATCAGGGATTTTTTTTTCTATCAACTATTGTATGATTCAAAAGCTTAGAGACGAATCAGAAACAAGACAGGTACTAATTAAATTCTCGTTCTCAATGTGTTTGTTCCTATATGTTTTCTATTTCTATCTCGTCTTTCTTATTCTCTCTTGCCTGTTGTTCACATCTATGATTTCTTTTTTTCTTATTTTACATGAAAAATAACTTAGTATTACTTCTGTCCTTGAGATGTTGAGTGCTATATATAATCACATATAACGATTGGTAAATGATGTGAAGAGTAGAACGCATGAACAATTTAATTCTCTCAATATAGTGACGTTCAAAAGTTTTATGACAGATAAACAAAAGAGCAAGAAAAAAACGAATTAATAAAAGTTCATATATACAATATGAAGAATAAAAAAAAAACTTCTTTTTTTTTTTTTTTTGCATTTTCTCGCTTTTTCTTTTATGTCAATCGATCATTTTTGTTTACTGCGTTACTTGACTCGCGATAGAAGGAAACTAGAGAGCATGAGAGAACAACGAGTTTTTTTGTCACACTTATCTGATAAGCATAAATAGAAGAGTAAAAGAAGGCATTGAAGAAAACAGGCAAGAAAAAAAAAAAAAAAAGGAATAACATGCTTGTCGGTTATTTCTAGTCTTCACAATTTCTCTCCTTCTTATCATGTTTAGACTCATTTGAATTAAGCTATATATTTGAATGGCGGATGGCAATAGTTATCCATTCAATAGTGATATTATTGATAGTGATAACTTAGTTCAATATCAGAAGAAATTATCACAACAGCAACAAAATCTTGAAAGTTATGATCAACATGAAGATCTTATTGATCTTCTTACTTGGAATAATCCAAGTAGTCATTATTCAAAATCAACAGATGGATTTTCTAGTATAACATCACATTCGATATCGAAAGATGAATTTAATCGTCTAAAATATTTGATACGTTCGGTTATATGGCCTTTTGATCATCGTTTACGTAAACAATTATGGATGAATATATCAACATTGATTGTTAATTGTTCAACAAAACAACATCGTAATGTACGTCATCCATCACAAACAGGTATGACAACATCATCGATGTTTATTGATAATAGTTTAACATGTTTATCATCAAAATACAATCAATGGCCAAAATTTGTTGATATAAATAATTTATGTCTTTATCATTTAATTGAACCAAAAGGTCGTTCACTTTTACAATGTATTCTTTTAACATTTGCTTCACAACATCCAGATGTAACATATTGTCCAATAGTAGAACCAATTTCTGCATTAATGTTACATTATCATAATGAACATGAAATATTATATTCACTTAATCGTTTATTAATAAAAAATTGGTTATGTGGAGAAACACGTTTACAATGGGAGGTTAATTGTCATGTATTTAAAAAATTATCAAAACTTCATTATGTATGTTAAATTTAATTAAAAAAAAAGAAAATAAAAATGAATTCTAATTTTTTTAATCTAGAAATCAGCAGCTAATATAATTGATTTACATTATACAAATACAAAAGTCTTTTATCAAGAATGGTTTTGGTGGATTTTTCGTTATTTACCATTTTCTTATCTTGTATAAGTTTTAGATTTTAATATGAATAATTTCAATCTTTTATTATATTTAGATTAAAATAATGGATTGTTTTCTTCTTGAAGGACCAAAAGTTTTATTTCGAATCAGTTTGATACTTGTTCATTTGTTTACAAAAAGTACGTAAGAAAAAAACGAAGAGATAAAATCTTATTAATATATCCATTTATCTAAATGCTTCTAATTTACATCTTTTAAATGTATCATTATTCTTCAAAATTTATTCTATTATCATCAGCATAAATAACATTTGATATTATAAAAGATATATGAATATTCATTATATTCTTTACATTCATTTTTAATGTTTTAAAAAGAAATAATGACAGTTAAAAGGTTCATTTTTAATTTAATAATAATATATGATTTTATTATGTAGGGATAAAACATGGATCAAATGGAAATATTCCGACTATAACCGATTTTTGTCAACAAATTCCAATATCTATTGATCAACTTTTACGTGTAAGTAATTCAATAAAATCAAAACTATATTAAAATAACTACTCAAATATGTATTTCCATATTTAAAAATCATTTTGGAAGTAATTATCAAGAATATAGTTTTGCGATTAGATTATATCTCCATAAAAATTTTACGATGATAAAGAAAAATTCAATCTTTTTCAGAAAGCTTTTCGTATTCGAAATTTCAAGCGACGTAAAATTGAGCATTTAATTGAACATGAAGAAAAACTTTTACGTAATAATCGTCGTCAATTACCAATTGAGGATTTAAATCAAAATATAAATAACAATAATAGTGATATTATTACTGCACGAAAATCATCACTAATTACACCTCAATACCTTACACAAATACCACAAAACTCAATACTTAATCATGATCAAGTATATTATAAATGATTTCTAAATAAAAGAAAAAAAACTAAAAGTAATTCCTACATTCTAGTTTCTTACACTATGGAATTGGTTACCAGCACGTCTTAGTCTATCACAACCTATTGTAGTATTTACCACTGAAGAACATGGATTTCGTTTACAAACATTATTAAATAAAATTGATGAACTTGAATATTCAATTTTAATAATAAAAGCTACTAATGGCGAGGTAATTTTTTGTCTTAATTATGATAAGAAAACATTGAATAGCATACAAGAAAAAATAATTTATCCGGAAGGAACATTTATTTTAAATTCCGGAAACGGAACAAGAAATGAGTTATTTCCGTACAAATTTTTTTTGTTCATATAACGTATGTAGGTAAATTTAAATATTATTTACTTATTTTCAATAGATATTTGGCGCATTTTGTGCTGGTCTTTGGTCTAATCGTCATAATCGAACATATTTTGGTTTTGGTGAATCATTTTTATTTACACTTATACCAAAACAAATTAAATATTCTTGGATTGGACAACAACAACATAATACTAATCGTCAAAGTAAAATTAAATCGGAAATGTTTTTATTTGTTAATAATGAAAAATTAATTATTGGTGGAGGGTAAACAAAAACAAAAGAAAATATTAAATGATAGTTTGATTTTTTTTAATTTAGAAATGGTGAGGGTTTATGTATAGATCAATCATTATGTGAAGGTCGTACAGCTCATTGTGAAACATTCAATAATGAACCACTTTGTTCTGAAACATATTTTTCTATTTCAGTTTTAGAAATGATTACATTCGATTTTTCTTCATCCTAGTCAATATTATTTGATACATAGTTTTAAAATAATAGAATGATGATATAGAACAGTATAATACATATATTTTTTTTTCTTTTTATGTATTTATGTTTTGTAAAGATGTATATATATTGATGCAATAAGATAAAAGAATTTGTATTTTAATGTATTACAGTTACAAAATCTATTGTAGGTAATAGATTATTAAAATTTAATTATGTGATTAGTCTTATTTTACTAAACGAAATAAATAGTTTACAATATTATTATATAATATGTAATACAAAATATTGGATATTTGTTATTTATTTATTGAATATGATTCGTACACGCTTTTTTTTATTTATTAATTTGAGATAGAAAATATACATCGATCATGATTCATATTTTCCTAGGAAGTATTTTTCAACCAATAAGTTATTTTCAAATATTGTAATAATGTCTTTTGAGATTAATATGTACTATATACATTGACCAAATAAAAAACAGTTTGTCTTTTTTCTTATATCATGATTTCTTTAATAATGGTATATTTTATAGAACATAGATATTCATATACTCTCTTCGTTGTAAGAATAATTCTGTTGCCATTATCGAACAAGCTAACCAGATCAAATAAATATGGTCATAAATGATTGTAAATATAGTAAAAAAAGCATTCATTTACTATCTTTACATACCTTCGCAAGTCATCGTATTAATGAACTACTAATATTATGACCGGATACGAACTATCTTTTATCTAAGATATACTTAACATTCTAATTAACTTAAATCTGGTAAATTTACTAGAAATAATAAATTGAAACTACATTTTCATTCATTAAATCATTATAAATTGTAGAAAGAAATAAACAACAATATTTTTCTACTCTTAAGAATATTATCAACTAGAAATAATGATGAGTACAACAATAGATGATTTAAACTAATAATCTATTTCCTTAAAAATAATAATATAATGAAAATAAATTCGATTCTCAGTTTAATAAAAATATAGATTACTAGTTGGATTAAAAGAAATCAATCATCTAAATATAAACATTTACAAAAAGGAAAAAAAAAAGAGACATGAAATTAATCGTCGAATGATATGTCACGTTCCAGTGTCACGTACACATCATTATACTATTAACAACAACATCATATCGACAACAACAGAAAGAAGAAAAAGAAATAAATATATATTTATATAAAGGAAAAATAGAAAAAGAACGTAATTGTTAACAGTGTGTACGTACGCAAATACGTGCATATTTGTAGATCGAAGAACCCACTCGTTAGATATACTATATATGTCCTTGCGCAACTTGCTATATGTCCAGAAACTTGGATTTTTATCTTTATGTTTTCGAAGAAAAAGAATGGCGAAGAAAACGACAAAATACATTGCTGAGAGAACCAAAAAAAAGACCCTACAGTTGATCATATTGTGTGTCTGTGTGTGTGTGTGTGCGCGTGTTAAAAAGAAAAAAACTACAGAAACCGAGGAGGGAAGAAAAAAGAGACATTTTTACATCTATTGCGGCTGGTTGTGTGTTCTAGATTTTCTTGCTCTTCTTCTTTCGCATGGATTCTGTCATTATATACGTCGGTTTTATTAATAAGCATATACTCTTCTACTACACCTTCCTATAGAATTTAACATTCATTATAAAATCTTATTTAAGTATTATTTGTGGTCGTCAATTTCCTTTCATTATCTATTCATATTTTTATGTTTGATATAGATAAACTCAAAGATAGGTAATACAAAATATTGCTTTGCACTTTGACATATATTATCATCAGTTATTTCATTTCTCTCTCTGTATATATATATATATATATATCATATGTAACTTCATCATTGTCTCTTATGACGATAAGAGCAAAATTACCACTCTTTGGGTTTTTTGCGTCTGTTGAAATTGGCTGTTGTGTTTAGGAAAAAGAAAAGGTATGAATAATAATTTTACATCATACCGATGTTTTTTACTCTTATCATACGCACATATATAATTAATATTTTATTCCTACTCACAGGTTAAAAACTATGAAGAATATATTTTATTCTCGAGACTTCTCTTTTTTTTTTTTAATTTCAAAGGAATAGATTTTTTTTTTTCTCTCTTCTCTTTCATGCTTATATTAAAATAAGTAGAAGCAGAACTGATTTATGTCAGATGAAAAGAAACAAACAGATGTTGTTTTTAACGTACAACTGTTACATCGTACGTTCTATAGTGTGAAATGTGTGTTTGTGTAGAAATAAAAATACAACTCATTTTTCGACAACAATAGAAAAATAATGTGCGCTCTTACGAATCGAATATAAGAGAATGATGAAGAAAATAGGCAAACGTCAGCTGATGATAGCACATACTTGTTCTCAGTTTCTTTTCTTTTTTTTTTTTTCTCTTCCTTTTTTTTTTCTTTATACTTATGTATCTGTTGCTTTTTTTATTTTACAAATTTTTTTTTTTTCTTCTTCTTCTGTTGTTTTTGAAGACATGTTTTCCATCTGTTTTCTTTTTGCAATACTTTATACCATACATTTTTTCTTAATAATGTCTTATATATAAATGTTCTTACGATTGTTTCTCGAAAAGACAAAAAAAGAGGAACGCAAAAATTACATTGTATAGATTCCATATATGATAAGTAACAAAAAAATTTTTTCTCTGTAAGCTTGTTATTGGTTTTTTTTTTCAATGTCAGATTCCATGGACACAAAGATATGCACTTATTTTGTTCAAATTATAATATATATATATACTAGATTTTTATTTTAGACGCATACTATATGGCATATGACGATGCGTCTCCTCCAAAAAAACGTTGGCAACAAAAAAGTTGTTCATCAACACCTTCACCGTCATTAATAACACCATTTATATTAGATGCAAATCAATGGCGTCATCAAAGTGTACTTGTACTTGACAAAAAAAAACGTAATTTTTATCATCTTGGTGTAATTCTCGATATAATTGATTCTCATATTATAACAATATCATTACGTGATGAACAATTATCAACATTAACAATTGATATACATCAACCAATTAGTAATTATTTTCCATCAATTATAATAGATAATATTCCAGCATGTCAAGATCTTCTTATTAATACACCTGTATGTGTTCGAGGAATTCAAAATGATAATATAAATCAATATTTTTGTGGTCAAATACGATCAAAACATCCGACACGTTTAGAATTTTCAATTGATTTAAAAGATTCAAATAATAATAGTGATAATTCTATTGAAAATATTGAAGATAAATGGTTTACAAGACAAAATCTTCGTTTATTAATTGAACCATGGCATGAAGAATTACGTCTTCATCAAGAAAATTTATCATCAAAAACAATGTTTCGACCAATATCTGTTGATATATCAGTAAATAATCAAAATAATGATGAAAAATTAGTATATCCAACACCACCAATCGAACATAAAGATGAAGATGATGAAGAAGTTGAAAGAGAATTACAAAAAAGTGAGCAACAAACAATTAATAAATTACAAGGAATTAAAAAAGGAGATATTTTTACTATGGGGTAATTTAGTTTTTATTTTATTTTTTAATCTTATCTTTCTCTTCTTTTTTTTTTTTCTTTTTTAATATTTAGTAATACAGGTATACGAAAAAAATTTAATGGAAAACAATGGCGTCGTTTATGTGGTATGAATCAATGTCAAAAAGAATCACAACGACATGGATTTTGTTCAAAACATTTATCACAAATGCGTGAACCAATGCATCGATTTGTTGGTTCAATGGGAAATTTTCCTCATGCTGCTGCTCTTCCATTTCTTGCCGAATATTACCAACGTCGTTTTGATTATTGTCCACCACCTCCTCCAACATTACCATTTTATCATCCTATTGTACAAGTACCATCAACAAATTTATCAAATACCCATCCACTTCGATCATTTTCTACTCCATCATTATCATCAACTACAACATTACTAGTCAATTCGAATCATTCACCAAGTGCATTTGTACCACTTATACCTATGATTCGACAACATTCCGTTGATATAAATACATCACCAGTATTATCTAATAATACAGATTCTTCTACTCGTCAATTAAGTGATGATGATGATGATGATGCAGACATTGATATTGAATCTATACCATCACCAAGTAATTTAATAGAATTAAAAAAAAAAAAACTTTTATTTTTATTATAGGTGTTAAACGATTTCGTTCAGAAAATCTTGAGAATGAGAAGAACAATGATAATAACAGCAATTCAAATAGTGTATTATCAATTTGTCAAGATGTACTACCTAAATTGATGACGACTGTTTCTGTTGTTGAACAATCAAGTTCTTGATGACTTTATTATTTTTCTTTTTCTCTCTTTCAAAACAATCAATTTATCTACTGTCTTTTGTTTTTGTTTTTCTTTTTCTTTTTCTTTTCCTTTATTTCTTATGTATCTGTAAAACACATGTGATGAGCTAGTCATGTCGGATCAAATCATGCTTTATATGTTTATCTGTATAGCGGATAGAAAAAATGAAACGATGGAAAATATGATGCAATCGAGGCAAATGATGTATTGTTTTTCTTTTATATATATTTCTAATCTAGATGCGTCGAGTTTGTTTTCTTTTTTGATAACGATAAAAATACTGTTGTTGATCTCATAGAATTTTTACTATTTAATGTTTATCATCTGAATTAGTTACATATGTTTCTTCTTTGTCTTGTGTTTTTATTTTTTCTTTATTCATTTCAATCGGTTATATTATAAATAGTTTAGACATTGTAAGTATTCCAAACACAAGATATTTTCTATTCCTTCTTTTTTTTGTTTTTTATAGATTTATTAATTGACATTAGTAAAGAAAAGATTGAGAGAGAGAGAGAGAGAAAAAGAAGAAAAATTAGAATATTCTATGATTAATCTGTGAAAAATATTTTTTTTTCTGTAATCTATGTACTACAACTGTATGTTTTTGTTTTTTATTAAAAAAGATAAACAATGGTGAATTTATATATATATATTAGAAAAAGATTTCAATCAAAATATTATAAATTTTTGTGTTTTATAATAATAGAATATTAATGTTTGATTGAATTTGTATTGTTCATAACTAGATTAATTGATACATAGATCAAAATGTAAATTAAAAACTAAATCTATTATTTCTTTTCTTTGTCTTGAGTCAATATTAGTAAAACAATCTTATCTAAAAAAGAAAAAATCTTACATCAATGATAGCATCATTTATACCTTGAGAAAATTTTTTTATCTAAAATAATTAAACAAAAATTTAATTTAATTTATTATTTAATAAAAGATTTATCTTGTTGTTTTTAATCTTCTAAATCTTTTCTTTGTATTATTATACTTCTTTTAATTATCTACTTTATATAATATATGAGAGTATTTTTTGTTTGAAAATGTCGAAAGAAAAAAATATGAACCTATATCTTTTCTATAGGTGAGACTGAAAATGTGAAAATATATAATAATATTCATTTTGTTACAGGATATTACATATCCGACTTTGAGATTTTTTGAATTTGTAATAAGGATAAAAATACTTTATTATTAATTATTAACTAAATAAAACATATAGACATATAGCAAAGATTTTCCATTAATATTACATGTATGGTAAATAAGAGAAATTTCGGATGGGAAGCAATAGAAGTTTTAGCATGCTTCGCTCATAAGGTTATGTTCATTCAATATGATATTGTATTACCCAATGATGAATCAGTGTAACGTGCATTTTGATGTATGCAAAATTCAGATTGAAATAGAAAATCGTAGCTGATCTTATTGTAAGGGTAAAACGTCTAAATACTTCGTTTAATTCGTAGCTTTACCTTCAATCATGATAAATAAAACTAAATCAAATACTCAGATTATTCTAAATCACTAAAAGAAGGCTTTTGCTAGCCGCTCTATGTTATTAACGTATCAATCCTATTCAATAAAATTTTAAACATATATTACTTATAATTCGTGTTCTATACGATTCTCGTACGGATGAAATTCATAATCGAATAAAATCAAATCTAGTTTATCAATATTTTTTGAAGCATTTATTAAATATTATCAGTATGAGTCAGTAGATTTTCAATTGTGATAGATACCTTTCGTACAATATATGAATCAATACAAAATAAAACTCATATATCTATTTCTAATTTTCTTCATATTTTAATTGATTTGATTTACATACTCATTTATTGATATTATTATTTATTTATATTAAAATATTAAGAATATAATTTTTCATCATTAAAAATTATTATCATCATCATTATCAATCAATAAACGATCAAGTTGTTGAGATAATGATGGAATTTTATTATGATAATGTTTAATCATTGACATTGTCATTATTTCATCAATATGAGGTATAAGTTCCAATGGAGTAACATTCGATGCAAAACGTTTTACTGGACGACCATATGGATCAATTAAAAACTATAATAAAAATAAATAAATAAAAATAAAATTTTAAATTTTAAATACCTTTTCAAAATTCCATCGTAAATCATTTGAACGAATTGGTATATAAGTAATATTTGGCCATGGATGAAATTCATCAATTGGTGATGGACATTTAGACTTAAAATCGATATTTATATTTTAAATAAAATATTCTTTAAATTTACTTTTAAAAATGTAAATAATGGTCGTTCACTATGACCATTAACATCTGATTTTTCAAACATATGAAAATTCGGTTGATAATTATTTCCCGCTAGATAAATCAAAATATTATTCTTTTTTGTTAAAATATCTCAAAGAAATTAATATAACATACGTCGAACAAATCGAATTCCATTAAGAATTTCTGTACCAGTACTACCAGGTTCTTGCTATATAAACAATAAATTAATTTATATTTAACGAAATAAATATCTTACTAAACCAAATTGATTACAAGGAAAAGCAAGAATTTCAAAATTTTCCGATCCATAATGATTTTTTAATTGATTAAAATCAGGATATTGAAGAGTATATTCACAATAAGTAGCCGTGATGATAATCAATAAAGTTTTTCCTAGAAAAACAAAGAATATCTCAGAATGGACGAAAAAAGACCTTGTCAGGATACATCCTTTTGAATATTAACAAATATTCATACCTCGATATTTTGAAAATGTAATTAGATTTTCTTTTTTATCATCTTTAATATCATATGATGAATAATCATAAATATTATTATTGATACTTGAATCAATACAATTTGTAAATAACTGTTGATCTAAATAATTATCATATATATTTTATTAATTTAAATTGTATAACTTACTCTGATTTTTCCCATTAACATAAAGATGAACATTTTGAATAACTAAATAGCAAAAAAATGTAATAATAAAACGATAACTTTTTATTATATCCATCATTTGCGTATGGAACAAATGCGAGAAATAACGCTTGGTCGATTACATCTGCATCATATAAATAACATAAATGTAAGAAAAAAAAAAATAATAAGAGAGCCTAACAACGACAATATCGAAATTTGGTTAAGAACGTAAGGTGCTGTTGATCAAAGAAAAAAAGAAATAAGAAGGATATAATAACATTCATATCACCTGTAATTTAACGTCCAATCTTTTTTTTTATATTATCCTCTATGATTAGCTAAATACAGTGTGAAAAGCCTGGTTTTCTTTTTATTATTTCGCATTATCAAATCTAGTTAGTTATATATGAATATGATCTTAGAACTGTACCAATGAAATATTTATATAGCAAAAAATAAAAATTTTCATGATGTTTTTATTGTTGCCCCATTGTAAACAAATATCAAAAATCTCAAATATGTTAGTCAATAAGATTTATCATGCTCGAAAACATTGTGAAATATAATGAGTTATTAAAAGTGGCTCTGTTAATATTTTGATATTATCCAGAACAAGACAAAATAAGACATTAATTAATTTAATTAAAAAATAACTTAATTTACAAAAGACAAGAAAAATTTCACTATGAATAATCAACAAATAATCATGAGAATACTTAAATGAAATATTATCAAAATATTAGTACTTAAAAAATTTCAAGATATTTTAAAATTTCATTATTATTTATTTGACTATATTATACGAACTGATGCGTAAAAAATGATGTTTGTCACTTCCGAATAACTTAAAATAACCGATTGATAACAATCAACAAAAGAAAATTCTAATTACAGTACTTGTCATCTCGCTTTTTTTTCCTCTTGTCATACATTCCATGTATATATTCATATGTCACCCCTACTCGTTGTCTATACTATTGTATACATATATTCATACGCGTATAAGAGAGAGAATAGTAACTATTACAAATCATTGTTTTATGTATAGTTATTTGTTCGGTCAATTTCTTTAAATATTTCAATATTATGAATATCATCATTAAATGATGTCTTTTTATAATTCTGTTTTTTTTTATGCTTGAGTCTATTGCATGTTAACATAGAAAGCACACGATCTGCCTCATCAACAAATATGCGAACATTAATATAGAAGTGTGCGAATAGAACTTATGACAATAATCATCAGTTTTCTCTCGATTGTTCTTTCTTTTGATAGCTTGATGGTGCCTCGGTAGTCGCTTTTTTTCTTCCTTTCTCGTTGTTGTTGTTGCTGTCGATAAAAATCGGTGACACTATACTCTATATACTACGAACGGAACAAATCAGCGTACACATATCTTGCTTGTGTTAAGAATTGAGCTGTGTAGTCTATAAACATATAGAAATCTGTTTCTTTTTTTTTCTTTCTTCATCGTCTCATTCTTCTTGCGTTCCTGCATGTGATAGGGGTAGTGTACGCATATTAATATATAAAAATAGATCTATCGAGTTGCGCCGGTGTCGTAGACCCTTCTTCCCATTTCTCTTTTCTTGCTCATTGCTCTCATACGATTTGTTCTTCTTATCTATCTGTCCGTGGGCTCACAAGTACAGAACGACTTTTTTTCTCTCCTTCGGGCGACACTCTACTACAAACATACTGTGTATAGATTTTTTTTTCTTCTTCTTCTCATTCCTATACTCTTCCTTTCTGGTCAAACAAACGAACGTCGACGTTAAAAGAAAAGAAAAAGAGAAGTTGAACTATAATCATTCAACGACTATATATATATAAATATATATATATATTGAAATCTTCCATCGACAACGAGGCAACATATACACACATGATCATGAGCATGGTGGTGAGAAGCAAAAGAGTGCGTCGTTTACCCCTCCTCTTCAATGACTGCTATAACTACTCTAGCGGACTGAATAAGAAAAAGAAAAGACGCACCAAAAAAGAAGCAAAAGAAAGCGAAGAAAAGAATAAGCAACACAAACGTTCATTGACTGACTGACTGACTGATCGATTGAACACGACATAAACATACAACACCATATATATAAACACAAAATACGATAGTGTAGTGATAGTGGTGGTGGATTGTCCACCGTCACTGTCAATGATTATATAATATACATTTGACAATTTATATATACTCAAGTAAGATCATCATTTAAAAAAAAAAATAATTATTATCAAATATAAACAAAAAAAAAAGAAACGAAATGTTAAATAAATTTCTAATAATTTTCTTTCCAGAAAAATGACAGCCCCTCCTCAGCAACAATTAACACCTGGTGATCATCATTATTTTGAATGGTCAACATCAAAACAACATAAAATAATTGAACAACAAACAAATCTTGTTCAACCATTAACAACACATATAAATCGTAAAAATTATTATCAACATTATGAAGAAAAACATTTATTAGAAGATAATCAATTAAAACAAACTAAAACAACAACAATTAAATCTCCATTAAATCTTTCACCAACATCAATTCATACAAATGATCATATTAAAAAAAAACAAAAATTAAATGCAATAAGTTCATCATCATTGAATACAATTGATGATCAAAATCCATCACAACAACAAGTAACCATTTTTCTACATTCCCAAAAAAAATAAATATTTATACAAATTTTCTCTAGACATGTTATCCTTTTCAAGCTGAATTAACTCAAAAAATCGATATTGAATGTGGTGGCAGTAGTAATAATGTTCTTGGTCAAACAGCTCATACACCAACACATCATTTTACATTAAGTACAGTAATTAATGTTAGTGTAAATAGTCAAACACAAAAATCTCTTGATATACATCCTTCATCATCTCAATCTCAATGTTCAATTAAATCCAATAATCATCCATTATCACCTACAATAAATCAATCAAATTTATCTTCTATTCCATTTATATCTTATTCCGAATTAAATTTATATTTAAAAGATATTGATTTAACAACATTTGATACATTTATATTACCATCATGTCCAAATCCTCAAGATTATTTAACAGTTGATGGTTTATTAACATTTTTAATGTCAGATAAAAATTTATCAAATGATATTAATAAATATTATCAATTAAAACAAACAACACAACAATATCCTATGCAACAAATGTATAATTATCCTCAAACACAACATTATAGATATCCATATCAAGTAGATAAATATCTTTTTTTTTCTTTTGTTTTAAAAATTTATTTAATTACTTTTCAATATAGCAATATCAAATGTCTCAAAATTATAATTATCCACAAATAAATTCATCTTCAATGATAACAAATACTCCATATGCATCATCATCATCATCATCAACAACAGTTGAAACAGGAGCTTCTTCATATTATCGACAATCATCTTTGTCACAACCAATGACAAGATATTATTCACCTATTCCTCCATTTAGATAATATTTTTCTTTAATTACATTTACATCTATTTTAAAATGATGTTATTGTTATATATATATATAAAGATCTAATTTGTTCATATAATAAGCCCGGTGCTTTCTGAACTTTATTTATTTTTGTTTTGCATTATTTCTTTCATTCTTATGAACTTTGTACAAATATTTTTTTTGTTTCATTTACTTAAAGAAAAAAAATTAAAATGTCTATGTGTGTTCGTAAATGTGACCTTTTTGTTTTTTTCTTTAGTTTTGTTCAAATTTGTTAGATTTGTATTCTCGATTGTGCATCTTTCACTTTTTAAAAACAAATATTATATATGATAATGAAATTATTTCAAGCCATCACGATATAATTGTTATTTAGATTTACTTTCATATATTACTCACTAAAAAAATAACTGGGACAGAGACTACTTTGCAGATACCTATTCAATCAGACTAATTTGTATAAAAAAAATTCAGAAGTTTTGAATAATATCTCTTTGAATTATGGAACAATCAAAAAATGTATATTCTATATATTACCTATGAAGAAGGGCCTGACTTTCATGTGAACAGAGTTTTAAGTCAAAACTCAAAACTAAGCTATTACAGGAAAGCCTCACTTAAAACACGATATCTCTCCATGAACACGAACTTTTTTCTAAGGTAAATATAGTTCACTAAGTCTACTTAGGTCTAACCAAAAGTTAGTGCACCGCTATTAGCAATTTTATAAATCAATTAATATAAAAGAATTTTTTGCATGGCTAAATAGTAGAATATCTCATTAATAATCATATATACAGTCATTTTATTTTGAACTTAGTTATTGTTCGTTGAAATAAATTTCATCCGAACAAATTTATTTTTTATATCCTTTAAATCAAATGGTTTTTTATTGTCATTCATGCTGTTAATAATGACGAGATTATATATCACATTTATTATATAAAAAACTGCCTCAAACGTATTGTCAAAGAAGTATGAAAATAAACAAAATTAAATGGTACAAAAGGTATAAAATTGCTTCATGATAATGCAGGATGTCCATCGTCATTTAGATGTTATTAATTATTTAACAGAAAACGGCATCAATATCATGCTGTATCTACTATATTCACCTGACCTTGCACTAGGTGATTGAGGGTGAGGTATGAGATTGTTTTCTTATGCATTTCTTGCACATAACGCAACAATTTTCTTTCTAAAAATCGCTTTCTATATAATATAATTTGATTCAGTTCAATGAGCTAGTCCCGAATTCCATCTTGATTATATCTATAAATGCTTCTGGACTTGCAAAAGGAACGATTCTGGAACAGAAATATAGATTCTTAGAAAGCCATTAACATCCTTTCTGTTCATTAGTGCGACTCGGCCCTCTGGTCAACCGTAAATCATGCGTAGAAGAAAAATTTATGAAAGTTTGAAATGAATCAAACATAAATTGTGTCAAATCTTTACAAAATAAGGTATGAGCTTTTGTTAGTCAAGCTAATCACTCTTTTGCCATTCCATTTCACGTTCCATCAAAATAATATTTTCACACAACGAACTTTATGAGTCATTTATTCGTTTCACACACTTCTGTATTTCAAAATAATTCGATAACTTGAGTAAAGAAACGCTCTTTGTATGATTATCGATTTATTAAGCCTTTTTGCGAGGGACGTTTCTAGTATTTGACATAACAACTAAAAAATCTTATTTTAGAGCAAGATCGATCAAACATCGATATGCTTATTTCAATATTTGAACGTTACTAAATTGAACTTTTAGTTATGTTCGCTTGGATTCCCATTATACTATCCTCATTTTTGATGGTCCTGTCACAATCGAGATAATCTATGATTATTTGAAATATCACAAGATTTCATCTTAAATTTCTTTTCTTTACAATGAGAATAAAACGAGCCTCTTCTAACTGATTGAGGAAAAGATTTCAAATCTTTCGTAAAGTTAGATGAGGTAGGATCTGCCATTCTTCGAATATCTCTTTTTTATTGGAAATAAATTCTTTTTCTGATCAAATCTTAATATCATTTAAGTGAACTGAAAACAAACAGAAACTGAATGAGATAATGAAAATCTATTCATTAAAGAAAATATAAGAGATTATGCTCTTTACAAAAGATTTCAATATTACATGAACGATAATATTTTTATTATTTCATCCTTAAGTAAAAAATGAATATTTCTCGACTCCTCTAAAAAAGATCTACATTAATTCTAATAATCTATAGATCGAATAATATCACTTAATTTCGAAAACTGTTTCATTTATATCATTAATTAGTACAATGTTTTCCGTATAGATCTTTTATAATTATATTTGAAACTTGAATTAGATTGTTCTTTTGAGATATTTACACGTGTGGACGTGCTGATACATTTAATCGAGTCAACTTTCCATCACTTCGAACTTCAAATGAATCAGTTCGTTGAACAGTATTGAATCCATGTAATTCATAACGTTGATTAAGTGTTACTGCAGCAATAGGTTCTTCAGCAGTACCAACGTTTCGAATAGTTGAAAGTTGAATGTCTGCCTTGAATTTGAAACCCCACCTAACAGAAACATATAACGGTATTATTGTGGCATAAGGTAAATATGACGCTTGGTCTTCCACGAAGCTATTGGGAATAAATTGAAGAGAATATTCAAATTGAAGAATACGTCGACCAAGACAATTGTAAATCTTTACTACAAACGATTGTTCAATAGGTGAAGATGACCAATGTTTGGATTTCTGTAGATCTGTAATCTTCGGAGGTGAAAAGCTACCATATATACCACGAACATCGACTTGAGCACGGCTAAATAATTGAAATATATTATAAAACGATATAGAATTAAAAATATTTTTACTCTCTGTCGATAAAAGACCAAACTTTCTGAGCTCCGTCTTTAGTTTCCACTGGATCCGGTAGAGCTGATCTCGATGCTCCTTTTATTAGAGACTCTGTCTCCGATGTCGTTTCTTCTTCAATTGTTTCTGGTGGCTCCCGAGCTCCAGCGTGAAACGTAACCATTTTACTGAATAATGGTTTAGCTTCAAAAATGTCATTAATCATGAAATAGAGAATTACAAGGACGCAGATCACTACAAGCAAGGTAACCGGAATAACGGTACTTAACACAGCTGTAAGCCATGGAGGCATTCTTCTGTATTGTTAATGATATATCTAAAACACAATATTCAACTATTCACAAATAAAAGAAAAACTCTTCAAGTTCTCTTCTTTCATATGATTATTGTAAATTCGAATCTATATTAGAGAAAAAATACAGAAATACAAATTTTGATTTCTTAATGAGAAAAGCCACAACGAATTTGTATAAATAATTTGTGGGGAAATAAATTCAATCTCACAATTAGAACATTATCAAGAAAATATAAACACTATTAGGATCTTCTATTTTCAAGAGAAATGTTCATCTGTCATCTTCAACTATTCAATCTATGATGAAAAGCTCCTTAGAAATTAAAATACCTAACATTATTCAGAAGAAAAGTGTGCATAGGTAAATATATTTTTTAGTAACCAATCAGAACAATACATAAGTATTGAAAGGAAATCTGTCTATAGATAGAAGCAATAGCAGATTGAAAAAAATATTACTTCAATATACAATGAATGAAGAATAAAGTTTTAAAAAAGAAGCTCTACTATCTAAAATAAGATTTCAAATGGAGAAAAACATCTTTTAAAATATAATACTCGATTTTAAATATAGAAACCTTTCGTATAATAGAATATATTGTGCATAAATAGCAAGGAGAAAAATGAAGGTGATTATTGTTGCGTGATGAACCGTAACAAATAAGCAGTGTTAGGATTTGATGTCTGTTTCTACTGTATGAGAAATCGTGTATGATGAAATGATATAAAAAAATCGTTGTGACGATAAATATATGAAGGGTAGACCAGAAGTCCTGACTCCATTTATTTAATTAATTTTTCTATATTAAAACATATCTTTAAAAATTGGTCTGTATGATAGAAAGGTGCAACGAAAGACTCTCTAAAAACTAGCTTATGACTGCTTTCCTCAAACTTATATAATAAGAAAGTTATAAACTTGAGAGTACGCGTGATAAAATATAAGAATTATTCGTGAATATGCAAATCACTTGCATAATCTTATTTTCTTGCTGTATGAGTTGAGAGAAGTCATACATAGACAGTTTTGTAGAGCGTCTTTTACAGTATCTTTCTATCACACACACCAATTCGTAACGATGTGCTTTGACATAAAAAAATCAATTATACAAACTGAATGAGGACTTCTCACTCATCTTTTATAGTAAGGAGGTTAAATTGTCCAACTGTCCTGAATATGCATGGTTAAGTTTTAGTTTTTATGATGCATATTTTTAAGTCTATAGCTTTCTTACTATATGATTTCTAGGAGATCAGTCAAAGACTATTTTCTAGAGTCTTGTGCTGCATCTTTCTCTCATACGGATCAATTTTTTAAGGTATGTTTTAATATAGAAAAAATAATTATACAAATCAGGTCAAGACTTCTGGCTCATCGTTTATGCAAATACAAATGATATAATAATAAAAAGAAGTACATACGAAGTATCTCAAAATGTTTGCAAATATTTTATTTTCCATGCAAATCACCATGAATAAATGATAAAATTTAACGTCTTTTAAAAAATATGCTAAAAAGCCTTATAATAAATTTTCAAAAAAAGTCCTACGAATATTCATAATGCATCTTTTTAAAATATTCAGATTTTCTAATTTATCCGTGCTCTAACAAATACAAACATTTTGGAATATCTCATATATTGAACTTACATAGGCAAAAGATTTATTATTCGAAATAAATAATAAGACGATGTACACAAGTTACTTAACTACATATGTCATTAAAATCACATAAAAATCGACAATTTAATTGCAAATATTAAATAGCAATCAATACGATTCATATCAAGCTCACTACTTGAGTGCAAGGCTGCAGTCATGCTTCGATGCACAGCCAATAATCATGTAACATTATAAATACTGTAAAATTGTTTATATTAAAAATATTTACTATCAATGTTAATATCGGTTTTAATCAATTTTAAAAAAAATATTTCTTTTTATATCAATCAATATTAATTAATTAATTTTATTAGAAAATTATTGATTGGTTACGATTAATCTGCGTTGTTTTTTTTATACTCGAAAAATCGACGATTAATCACTAAAAGTGACTCATTTTTTATGACATAAAAAAGCTTAACAATTGCAAAATAATTTAATAAAAAATACAAAAATGTTGATCTTTGGACAGTTTTTTTTGTTTTTCGTAAATTGTTTTTTTTCGAAATATTCAAAAATGTTAACGGAGCAAATACAATCAAATGTATAAAAGAGTGTTTAAAACAAGATTGTGATAGATCAAAAAATCGCAGAAAATCCAATACAGCTAATCATATATTAAACAATTCAAATCATATTATATATTTTGAGAATCCAGATATGTTATTAAGATATGTTATCAAGAAAAGAAGTGAAAAAAAAGAAGGATTATGTAAATGAATAAAATAAATCATTAGTTAGCAATATTTAAGTAATTAGTAAAGGAGGGAGTAACAAGACAATTCACCAACAATCTTTGTTCCGCTTGTATTGAAATATTAGAGAAATGAATAGCTGTGCATATGTTTGTATTTTTCAATTATCGTTTGTGTTTGTCATGAACTGTAGATCAGTTTGAAACACTCACAAGTTTTTAAAGAGAGTTTCAAATTAGTGATCAATGAATTTATATTGTTAGTTATCATGCGAGAAGACATGAAGGGCAAATAGTAATTCAAAGCATATATCTTTTGTATGAACTCAATAACTGATGTAATATTCAAGTATTCAAAAAATTAAAATAACATTTAAGGAAAAAAGTGGCCGTTTAATATGTGAAATGTCACCTTTTTTTGAATTATTTTTATATGAAATTGGATATTAACGCCAATGAAATTTATTAATCAGACATCTTCAAATATTTCAACTTGTTACATCATATAAAGTAAAACAAAATCTATTCATTAACATTCCTAACAATTGAAAAACATTGATAGAAACGTTGTTTAATAAAAAAAAGTTCTAAGTGATATGTACATTAAAGAAAATATGGTCTTGATGAGAAAATTCATAGAATCATTCTCTCATCAATTGATGGCTTGATGATATTAATATATCCGTTAGAATTGTTAACAATGGATTATCACACAGTCTCTAGTCATAAATCTCAGACAGTTTTATTATATAAAACTTTAATCATTATCAAAATACTGCTGACAACACATCACTGTTAGACTCTTTTAAAAATTTAATAGGTATTACAATTGTAGGCTAGTCTGATATGTTCATATAATAATCTTGAAAGATAAATCGAAATAGAGCATAGTTATCAGCCCAAATATGATGCAGTAGTTATTTCTCTGATAGTAATGTTTAAACTTAAAATGGTACTGGGAGTTGCTGATTTTCTCGATCAATTTTTATGGTTTATAGTTAGTAAACACTAAAAGAAAACGTAGTTAAATTAAATAATCAAAGCACAGAAGAGCGAATCTACTAATCTTGCTCACGGAAAAATTTCCACTATGAACTTTGCGCAGGAGTGACTTACGCACGACATAAAAAATTCATATTTTATAGTTTAAGAGTGAGTATAAGTACAAAATATAGTAGAAACAACAAAAATATATATTTTATTCACAAATATATATATATAGAACAATTATATTAAAAACAATATTGTGAACTAGACTCGTAATTTGATTGATGACATTTGGATTAGGATTTGGAACCAACTCATGTAAATGTTTATCAGGATATTGATATCTCTTCTTTTTAGCAACTGCTTCATCAGGATTTACTCGAAAAATCTTTGTATGAATATGTTAGCCTTCCTCTCATATTAACTTTTCAATGAACTTCTGTAAAGTTCGATGGGAACACTGAAAAACACATTTTGAAATCAGAAAGGTGTGCTTTGATAGAAGAAGTTATTTTTACATTTGCACTTATCAATACGGCTGTTTTAAGCTTCTGGTGGATTGTTGATTCTCATCTCGTGGCGTAACCAGAAAAAATTTACAGGGGGACGGAAGGCATTGTTCCTCGGAGACTTTTTTCGGCGGATGAAAACATTTTTTTTTGATGGTTCTAATGTAATTTCATGCAAAGATTTTGACGTTCGAGAAGCTCTATAAATTACCAAAAAACTGTGCATAGTTTTCTCACGAAGCGAAAGCGTTCAGTGGATTTTGAAAAAAATTCTATCTTTTTTGCAAGGATTCGCCAATATACAAAGATCTTCTAAGAGCACCAGTTTTACGAAGAACACGAACATAGGTCTCAATGCTTTTATTACTGTCGGCTTTGACGAGATTTTTGACTAAAATAGCCGTTTTATTTAGTTTTTCCTCACTAATTCCGGTCAGAGCTGGGCAGCTCCGACCTTCCCTGGCTCCCCTCCAGCTCCGCCACCAAGTTTGCGTGTCTGGCTCCGCTCCAGCTCCGCCATCAAGTTTGCGTGCCCGGCTCCGAAGTCAAAAAATGTTCATTTTTTCCTTGTTTCTCTTTTAGTGAATTTTCATAGGTTTTAAAGTAACGACAAATATGAAAAACTGATATAGTTAAAAATAACTAAATAACAAATAAAAAATGTCTAGTGTAGAAAATCAGAATTTCATTTGAGAATTGTCGATTTCGCTAACACTTCTTTCGTGATCGTTCCTCTGTGTGGTCAAATGGTGAATGAAAAATATGTTATATACAGAATATAATCGAATAAATTATAGCTGGTTGATACGTAAAGCTGTAATTATGTGTAAGTAGTTTGTTTTTTATCAAAGATGCGCGCACAAGTCTTTTCCAGTGAAGAATAGCTGATATTTATATTTGATATTTAGACAAGAGATGGAATATACCTAAGTTGTCATATAAAGAAAGGAACGAAAAAACGAAGATAAAATACTAAGAAAATACCTATAACACAAATGTAACCCTTGTTCTTGATGTAGACAGAACAAATAAAATTCGGAGCCGTCAAGTAGCTATCGGCTTCAGCTCCGTTCCGGCTCCGACCAAAATATTTCCCGCCCGGCTCCGGCTCCGTTAATAAATAGAGCCGCCTCCTAGGAGCCGAAGCTCCCCAGCTCTGATTCTGGTGTTTAGAAGAGATTTGTGTAAAAAATGTGTGAAAATGTTAACGAAAACTGTTGTTTTCCTTGAAAATTTCTCAATGTTTGTGCTGCGGAAGGCAGCCAAACTAAGAATGATTTTCTAGAATTCGATCTTTTCAGCAGAGAGAAAGGTCTTGACAACCAGTTCAGACAAATTTCTCAGTCACAAATAGTCAAACTTGATATCTCTCATCAGCACTTTTGTAAAAAGAAAAGTTGTGCTTGAAAAAAGATGCCAAAACTTGGAGCAAATTCTACAACATTAAAGATATTCATTTTACAAAGATGACCAAGTTGTTTTTCGACTACTCATAATAAAATGTAAGTTTTCTTCAATCGCTACGACAATTTTCATTGAAAAATGATCATTTTTTGTCACCGAAGGCGATAACGCTCGCGATGGTTGTAGAAAACTGAAGTTTCTATTTGCTCCGTTGTATAAAAACATATTTTCTCCAAGCTCACCATCATAACATTTAATAATGTAATCGTAATAGCGTATACTCGTTTCGGATCAAAAAAATTACATGAATGGTAAACCATTTACAAGGGAGGCATTGTAATCCTGCCCTCCTCGCTGATTACGCCACTACTTCACATACTTGTGTATTTCAAAATAATTTGGTAACTCGAGCATACAAATAATCATTCTATAATTATCGATTTATTAAGCCTTCTGTAAGATGGACATTTCAAGCATTTGTCTCTGAAGATCTTACTTTAGAACAAGATCAATCAACCATCGATATCCTTATTTCAATAATTAAATTGTAATAAAGTATACTTTTAGTTATATTCGCTTGGCTTCCCATTATATTATCCTCAACTTTGATAGTTTTGTCAGTCAAAACAATCTATGATTCTTTAAAATGTCACAAGATTTGATCCTAAATTTCTTTTCTTTATAATGAGAATAAAACGAGAAGACTCTATCGATGATTAACAAGCAGCAAGTTGAGTTAGATTGAATGAATTTATGGCGATTGAATTGTATCGAAGCTCCTATTTTAATCTGTGACTAAATTTTTCAATCAATTTCTGAATGATTGAGAAAAAGATTTCAAATGATTGATAAATTCAAATGAGGTAGGATCTACCATTCTTCAAATATCTCTATTTTATTAAAAGTAGATTCTTTTTATTATCAAACCTTAATATCATTTAAGTGAAATGAAAACGAACAGAAACTTGATGAGATCATGAGAATTTATTAATTAAAGAAAATATAAGAGATTATGCTCTTTACACGAGATTTCAATATTATATGAACGATGAAACTTGTCTTATTAAATCCTTAAGTAAAAATTGAGTATTTCTCGATTATTCTAAGAAAGATCTACCATAATTCTAATAATCTATAGATCGAATAATGTCACTTAATTTCGAAAACTGTTTCATTTATGTCATTAATTAGTACAATAATTTCTGTAGAGTTTTTTGTCAATTATATTTCAAATTTGAATTGGCTTGTTCTTTTGATCGATTTACTTGTTTGGACCTGTTGATTGATTTAATCGAGTCCATTTTCCATCACCTCGAACTTCAAATGAATCAGTTCGCTGAACTGTATTAAGTGCATTTAATTGATAATGTTGATCAAGTGTTACTGCAGCAATAGGTTCTTCAGCAGTACCAACATTTCGGACAGCTGAAAGTTGAATGTCTGCCTTGAATTTGAAACCCCAACTAACGGAGACATATGACGGTACTATTGTGCCATAACACAAATATGACTCGTTATGATCCGCGGAGCCACTATGAATAAATTGAAGAGAATATTCAAATTGAACAACACGTCGACCAAGACGATTGTAAATAGTTACTACAAACGATTGTGTAGCAGGTGGAGATGACCAATGTTGGAAATGATATGGATCTGTAGGCTTCGGAGGTAAAAAGGTACCATATTTACTAGTAACATCGACTTGAGCACGGCTAAATAATTAAAACATATTATAAACTGACACAGCATTAAAAATCTTCTTACTTTGAGTCAATAAAAGACCAAACTTTCTCAGCGGTCTGTGCAATTGCTATTGGAGTCGGTAGGATTGATCTCGATGTTTTCAGAAAAGGCACTGCTTCTGATGTCTTTTCTGGTTCAGTTATTTTTGGTCGCTCCGGAACTGGAGCTTGAAACGTAATCGTTGTCATTGATAATGGTTTGACTTCAAAATTAACATTGATCGTCAAATAAGAAACTAAAATGATGCCGAGTATCAGAAAGAAGGCAGCCGGAATAACAGTACTTAACAAAGCTATAAGCCATATAGGCATTCTTCTATATTGTTAATGATATATCTAAAACACAATATTCAACTATTCACAAATGAAAGAAAAACTCTTCAAGTTCTCCTCTTTCATTTGATTATTGTAAATTAGAATCTATATCAGAGAAAAAATACAGAAATACAAGCTTTGATCTCTTAAATAGAAAATCAACAACGAATTTATATAAATCATTTGTAGGAAAACAAATTCAATTTCACAAAACTGAACATTTTTAGGAAAATATAATGTGTTAGGAACCTCTATTTTCAAGAGAAATGTTCATCTGTCATCTTCAACTATTCACACTATAATAAAAAAAAACTCTTTATAAATTAGAAAAACTAATATTATTCAGAAGAAAAATGTGCATAGGTTAACAGATTTTTCAGTAACAAACCGGAACAATAAATGAGTAATGAAAGGGAATATGTCTTTAGATAGAGGCAATAGAATGTTCCACAAAATATTACTTTAATATACAATTAACGAAGAATCTTTATTATCTAAAATCACATTTCGGGTGAAAAAAAGTATCTATTAAAATATAATACTCGATTTCAAACATAGAAACCTTCCGTATGATAGAATATATTGTGTATAAATAGCACGAAGAAAAATGAAGGTGATTATTGTTGCGTGATGAACCGTAACAAATAAGCAGTGTTAGGATTTGATTTCTATTTCTACTGTATGAGAAATCGTCCATGACGAAATCATATAAAAAAATCGTTGCAAGGATAAATATATCTGTAAATACAAATGATAGAATAATAAAAAAAAAGTGCATACGAAATATCTCAAAATATTTGCACACATTTTATTTTTCATGCATATCAGCATGAATAAGTGATAAAATTTAATGTCTTTTAATAGATATACTGAAAAGCTTTACAATCAAAAACAAAAAAAAATTCCTACAAATATTTTCTAACAATTTTTCTAATGCTCATAAAACACTTGCATAGCAATAGTACTTGTCCCTAAACTGAACATAATAAAAAATATCTTTGAATGACTTTTTATTTTGTGTATATTTCAATTTGAGAACACAATATAATCATGATATTTCTTTAAAAGATGCGCTCTTGGAATGTCGAAAAAAACTGTATCAATTACATTTTATTGTAAAACAAAAAAGAATTGAAATTTTTTTTTTATTATATTCAATGTTATCGGAAATTGCACTTATATGTCGATGTGTCATTTTGATTATAGAAAAAAGTCATTAGAATATGGCTATAAGAGTATATTTGAACATTTTTTGTAAAGCTTTTCATACTGCATCCTTATAAAATATTCAGATTTTCTAGTTTATTCGTGCTCTAACAAATAGAAAACAAAATGTATACAAACATTTTGGAATATCTGATATACTGAATATACCTAGGCAAAATATTTATTATTCGAAATAAATAATAAGACGATGTACGGAAGTTACTTGTCTATATATGTTATTTAAACCACGTAGAAATGGACAATTTAATTGCGAATATTAAATAGCAATCAATACGATTCATCTCCACCTTATTACTTGAGTTCAAGGCTGCAGTCATGCTTCGATGCACAGCCAATAATCATGTAACATTATAAATACTGTAAAATTGTTTATATTAAAAATATTTACTATCAATGTTGATATCGGTTTTCATCGAAATTAAAAAATGCTGTCTTTTTATATGAATCAATATCTATTAATGAAGTTTAGTACAAAATTATTGATTGGTTACGATTAATCTGCGTTGTTTTTTATACCCGAAAAATTCGACGATTAATCACTAAAAGTGACTCATTTTTTATGACATAAAAAGACTTAAAAATTGTAAAATTATTTAATAAGATATACAAAAATGTTGATCCTTGGACATTTTTTTAATTTTTTTCCGAAATATTCAAAAGTGTTCACGGAGCAAATACAATCAAATGTATAAAAGAGTGTTTAAAACAAGATTATGATAGATTAAAAGATCGCAGAAAATCCAATACAGCTATTCATATATTAAACAATTCAAATCATATTATATATTTTGAGAATCCAGATGTGTTATTAAGATATGTTATCAAGAAAAGAAGTGAAAAAAAAGAAAGAATATGCAAAGAATAAAATAAATCAAGAAATAACAATATTTAAGTAATTAGTAAAGGAGGGAGCAACAAGACAATTCAACAACAATCTTTGTTCCGCTTGTATTGAAATATTAGAGAAATGAATAGCTGTGCATATGTTTGTATTTTTCAATTATCGTTTGTGTTTGTCATGAACTGTAGATCAGTTTGAAACACTCACAAGTTTTTCAAGAGAGTTTCAAATTAGTGATCAATGAATTTATACTGTTAGTTATCATGCGAGAAGAAATAAAGGGTAAATAGTAATTCAAAGCATATATCTTTTGTATGAACTCAATAATTGATGTAATATTCAAGTATTCAAAAAATTAAAATTAAGAAAAAAACTGGGCGTTTTTTATGTGAAATGTCATATTTTTTGAATTTTTTTTATATGAAATTAGATTTTAACGCTAATGAAATTCATTAATCAGATATCTTTAAAAATCTCAATTTGTTACATCATATAGAGTTAAACGAAATCTATACATTGACATTTCTAATAATTGAAAAACATCGCTAGAAACCTTGTTCAATAAAAAAAAGAGGGTTCTAAGCAATACGCACATTAAAGAAAATATGGTCTTGATGAGGAAATTCATAGAATCATTCTCTCATCAATTGATGGCTTGATGATATTAATATATCCGTTAGAATTGTGAACAATGGATTATCACATAGTCTCTAATCATAGATCTCAGACAGTTTTATTATATAAAATATTCCTCATTATCAAAATACTGCTGACAACACATCACTATTAGACTCTTTTAAAAATTTAATAGGTATTACAATTGTAGGCTAGTCTGATATGTTCATATAATAATTAGACCCTGAGCAGTTCCATATCAGTACCAATTTTGAGAACTGTTCGAACAGTTCTTTTAAAGGAACTGATCTGGTTTAAACAGTTCTTCTTCAAAAACATATTGTAACTCTCTTGTTGTTTTTTGTACTCTTATTCATTTTTTTATGCTCTTCGTGCACTAGTACTGTGTATTCCATTGGATTCGTCTCTATAATCATATCTCTAACAAATAAACGTTAGATTGTGTGTTGAGACAAACTAGTTTTTACTAATAACCTTCATTCAAAACCTGAACAATTCCAGAATTCTTACTTGTATCTGACAAGTTATGCTCGTGTATATGCCAGCTCGGAATGCTTACGTTGCATTTTAAAAGAAATTGTTTGTTGAATGATACTATTCTTCACAAAGAACTGTTCTTTGGATACAATTGTTGAAAAAGAACTGCCCATTGCACACAGTTCTCAAAAAAGAAATGCTCATTACATACAGTTCCTGAAAAAAGAACTGCTCATTGCACACAGTTCTTGGCAAAGAACTGTTCGCATGAGACAGTTCTCGAAAAAGATTAGATACATAGAACCGCGAGCTGTTCTACGCCTAATAATAATCCTGCAAGATAAATCTAAATAGAGCATAGTTATCAGCCGAAATATGATGCAATAGTTATTTCTCTGAGAGTAATGTTTAAACTTAAAATAATGCTGGTGGTTGATGATTTTGTCTATTAAGTTTCATGGTTTATAGTTAGTAAACACTAAAAGAAAACTTAGTTAAATTGAATAATCAAATCACAGAAGAGCGAATCTATGAATCTTGTTCACGGCAAATTGTTCACTATGAACTTTGCGCACGAGTAATCTAGGCACGACATAAAGAATTCACATTTTATAGTTTAAGAGTAGGTGTAAGTATAAAAATATAGCAGAGACAACAAAAATATATACTTTATTTCCAAATATTTATAAAATTAAAAACACCGAAGTCAGATGTAATTTTTTCGATCTCAACTGTCTTTGACCAAACTTGATAAAAACTAATTATTTTTGTTAAAAGTTTTCGTTTATTCAAAAATTGAACTTCAAAAAATTTTTAGAAAGCTGTCTTCAATTTTGAATTCCTTGTCCTCGATTACGCTTCGACCACCGCTTATAAAAAAAATTTTTTTTGTAAAAAAGTGGTTCTTTGTGTAAAAAAAGTGATCCATAAAAAATTTTTGAAAAACTGACCTCAAATTTGGATTTCTCGACCCCGATTACCCTTGGGTCAACCCTTATAAAAAAAACCCTCTTTTATCTTTACTTAATTTTTGGACCAATCAATGAGGTGCAGACATACAAGCAGTGAAGCAAGCAAGCAAACAATTTATGTCTGCTAGACTACTCTTTACGAGAAAGAGAATATAGAACAATTATATTAAAAACAATATTGTGAACTAGAGTCGTAATTTGATTGATGACATTTGGAATAGGATTTGGAACCAACTCATGTAAATGTTTATCAGGATATTGATATTTCTTCTTTTTAGCAACTGCTTCATCAGCATTTACTCGAGAAACCTTTGTATGAATATGTTAGCCTTCCTCTCATATTTACTTTTCAATGAACTTCTGTAAAGTTCGATGGGAACACTGAAAAACACATTTTGAAATCAGAAAGGTGTGCTTTGATAGAAGAAGTTATTTTTACATTTGCACTTATCAATAGCGCTGTTTTAAGCTTCTGGTGGATTGTTGATTCTCATCTCGTGGCGTAACCAGAAAAAATTTACAGGGAGAGGGAAGGCATTGTTCCTCGGAGACTTTTTGCGGCGGATGAAAACTTTTTTTTTTGATGGTTCTAATGTAATTTCATGCAAAGATTTTGACGTTCGAGAAGCTCTATAAATTACCAAAAAACTGTGCATAGTTTTTTCGTGAAACAAAAGCGTTGGGTAGTCTTCAAAAAATTTCTGCCTTTTTTGTAAGAATTCGCAAATATACGAAGATCTTCTAAAAGCACCAATTTTATGAATAAAACGAACATAATTCTAAATGCTTTTGCTACTATCGACTTTCATGAGATTTTTGACCAAAGTAGCAGTTTTATTTAGTATTTCCTCACTAATTCTGGTGCTTAGAAGAGATTTGTGTAAAGAATATGTGAAAATGTTAATGAAAACTTCTGTTTTCCTTGAAAATTTCATTAAAACTCACTCGAGCAAAGAGAGATCAGTAATTTGTTATATTCATTCTTAAAATTCATGCTTTTTTGACATTTTTTGCGCGTCTAAGTTTCAGAAAGAAGAATCGCCACAAAAGGCTTCGAAAATTTCTCAATGTTTAGGCTGTCGAAGGGTGCCAAGCTGAGAATGATTTTTTAGAATTAGAGCTTTTCAGCAAAGAGAAAGGCGTTAGCAACCAGTTCAGACAAGTTTCTCAGTTAGAAATACCCAAACTTGATATTTCTTCTTAAGGCTAAGCTGGATGCTGCCAAGTGGCTCCACAGGTTGTGGATTGTGGAACGGTATTATTACAATGGTTAGCTGCGAATAAGAACAAGCAATTGATCAAATTAGCAATCCTGGACAATACTCAGCCTTCTTCCCAACAGGGTATGATGGGGTTTTGATTGGCGCCAAAACTCCTATAAAATGCAACAGAAACCCAAAGACGTTAGGATGGTAGGGCGAGTAAAGACTGCCAGAAGCAAGGTTCCTCCCGGACCAAGTTTCATAAGCCGTAGCCAGGGTAAGCGAAACCCGTTTGCCATAATTACCAATTCACCAAATGGCGAAAACCATTTAAACCTGCGGAGTGCAAGAGAAAATTACCGCTATATATTCCCAAGCACAAAATGAATAACGACAAAATTTCCACTTCAGATAATAGCGTGAATGGGACTCACGGAGGGAACACTTCGATCGATACAGAATGGTCGTGTAAGACAGGTGATCCTCGATCGTCAACAGGCTACTGTTCGTACCAAAAACTCATTTACAATAGGAACTTGGAATGTAAGAACTATGTTTCAAAAAGGAAAATTAGAAAACATAAAGAAAGAAATGTAAAGATTACAAGTCAATGTGTTTGGACTATCTGAAGTCAGATGGATGGGAGCTGGATCTTTTGCAACAGACAACTTCACTTTATTCTACTCAGGAGGAGATCAACATGAGAGAGGAGTAGGTATACCTCTTGTCAAAGAAACCTCCAAAAGTATGACAGATTTTTGGGCGGTGTCAGACAGAATTATTCATATAAAGCTCCTCGGAAAACCTTTTAACATCTTAATCATTCAAGATTATGAACCAACAATTGACTATGGCGAAGATTTAGAGAAAGCCTTCAAGCAATGCAACTTAAATGACATTATCTACGTAATGAGTAGCTTCAATGCTAAAGTTGGAGACCAAAGAATTGGTAATACAGTAGGTTCTTTTGGTCTAGGAAACAAAAATGATAGAGGAGACAACCTAGTGACTAGGTGCCAATCACATAACCTCGTCATTACCAACAATTGGTTCAAAAATCAATTACGTAGGCTATGAACATGGCAAAGCCCAGGAGAGCGAACTAGAAATCATATAGACTATATAATGGTTTCTCATCTATACAGGAGTTCAGTCAACTCCTCAAAAGCATTCCCTGAAACAGATTGTGGAAGTGACCATGTCCCAGTTATCAGTGAAATTCGAGTAAAAGTAAAAAGACTAAAGCAATCTAAACAAAATCCTAAGCTTCAAACTCATCTCCTCAAAAATAATACAGACATGAAAGAAAATTTCCGTATCAAAGTACAGAACCGATTTGAAGCATTGAACAAAGCCACAACAGGCTGACATTTTATGGGAGTAGATGAAATCCTCAATATTATTGTCTATAGAAGAAGTGATCCCAAAAGTGCAAATACGCAAAAAGAAGAGATGGATGAATAATGACATTCTACAATTAATGGAACAGAGACAACCAAGAAATCAAGCCCAATTGAATCCAATTTAACAGACAAAGAAATCAGAAAGAAATGTTTAAAAGTAAAAGAGAAGTGGTTGAGCGAACAGTGTTCAGAGATTGAATGCAAGCTGAGTGTGAACATTAAATACAATCATCAAAAAACCAATGAAGTCACCGAAAAATCAAGATGTACCAGCTCAGGCTGTATAAAATCAAAAAATCGAACCATCATCACAGATAAACAGGATATATTAAACAGGTAGTCAGAAGACATAGAAGAACTGTTCGACGACAATAGAGCTTCTAAGTCCAACATAAAGAAAAATATAGAAGGATCTCCAATAATGAAAGATGAAGTGAGACAGACTATAAAATCAATGAAATTAAACAAAGCAACAGATCCTAATGGAATATCCATTGAAATGAGTCAATGTCTCGATGAATTAGGTGTCAATGTAATGACAAAACTAATAAATAGAGTATATGACACAGGGGAAATTTCAGAAGATCTAACAAAATCAATATTCATAGCTCATCCAAAAAAATCTGGAGCTACTAAATGTGAACCCCATCGCACAATCAGTCGCATGAGTCACGTAACAAAAATTCTACTCAAGATTCTGATGATGCGTATGAAAAGCAAAATCAGGCCAGAAATAGCAAAAGAATAATATGGATTCACACCTGATAAAAGCACCAGAAATGCAATTTTCATTCTTAGAATGATAATAGAAAGATCTATAGAAGTCAAACATGACATATACCTCTGTTTTCTCGATTACACAAAAGCGTTTGACAAAGTCAAACACGGTAATCTATTCAAAATTCTAGAAAAGCTAGATATTGATGGCAAAGATCTACGATTAATACGAAATCTATATTGGGATCAGAAAGCCGCCATGAAAGTACATAATGACATCAGTCAATACACAAATATCAAGAGAGGTGTCAGACAAGGTTGTGTTCTATCTTCAGATCTCTTCAACATCTGCAGCGAAATGATACTCAGAAATATAGAAGATGTAGAAGGAGTAAAAATTGGAAGCTATAATTGTAACAATCTCAGATATGCAGATAATACTGTATTAATAGCTAGCATTGAAGAAGACCTACAGAAAATGATTGGTATAGTCTCAAAAGAAAGCATAAAGATGGGACTATCACTCAATGTCAAAAAACCAGAATGCATGAGTATTTCAAAGGATAAAATCGCACCATCATGCAACATTAATATCAATGGTGAAACAATCAAACAAGTTGCTCGATTTAACTACCTAGGATCCATCATAACATCAGATGGATGATGTGATGAAGACATCAAAAAAAGAATTGCTTTCACTAAACAAACAGTCCAAAAGATGAGTCCAATTCTGAAAAATACATCTATATCGATCAAAACCAAAACACGAGTTCTGAAATGTTACGTATGATCAATTCTGTCATATGGATCTGAATGTTGGATAATCAACAAAGAAATGGGAAAACACTTAGAAGCCACTGAAATGTGGTTCCTAAGATGAATGCTGAGTGTCTTTTAGACAGCTAGAGGAAACAACGCATCAATACTAAGACGGATAAAATGGAAAAGATGTTTGATGAATATCATCCGTTATAGGCAACTGAAATTTCTTGGTCTTATAATCCGAAAAGGTTGCTTGGAACATCTGGTATTAGGTGAAAAAATCAATGGAAAGAAGGACAAAGACCGACAAAGAATCAAGTATCTCGAAAACTTGAACCTCTGGATTGAAAAACAAGGCCACGAGCAAATAGATTTCATTCACGCAGCACAAGACCGGAAGAATTGGCGTATCATGTTAGCCAATGTCTACAACAGATAAGGCACTCAATTGAACTGATATCTCTCATCATTACTTTTGCAAAGAAAAAGTTCTGCTTTAAAAAAATTGCCAAAACTTGGAGAAACTCTACAACATTAAAAATATTCATTTTACGAAGATGATCAAGTTGTTTTTCGACTACTCATAATAAAATGTAGGTTTTCTTCAATCGCTACGACAATTTTCATTAAAAAATCATCATTTTCACTGGAGAAAATGTTTCGAGCTTGCTACGGACCTATAAAATTCTCAAAAACCGATTCTATGAATCCCTAATCTCAACGTTTTTGTCACCGAAGACGACAACGCTCACGATGATTGTAGAAAACTGAAGTTTCTATTTGTTCCGTTGTATAAAAACATATTTTCTCCAAAATCACCATCATAACATTCAATAATGTAAACGTAATAGCGTATACTCTTTTCGGATCAAAAAAATTACATGAAGGGTAAAACCATTTACAAGGGAGGCATTGCAGTCCTGCCCTCTTCGGTGATTACACCACTATTTCACATACTTGTGTATTTCAAAATAATTCGATAACTCGAGCATACAAATAATCATCCTATAATTATCGATTTATTAAGCCTTCTGTAAGATGGACATTTCAAGTGTTTGTCTCTGAAGATCTTACTTTAGAACAAGATCGATCAACCATCGATAGCCTTATTTCAATATTTGAGTTGTACTAAAGTCAACTTTTAGTTATATTCGCTTGGTTTCTCATTGTACTATCCTTAACTTTGATGGTTCTGTCACAGTCGAGACAATCTATGATTATTCAAAATGTTACAAGATTTGATCCTAAATTTCTTTTCTTTATAATGAGAATAAAATGAGAAGACTCTATCGACGATTAACAAGCAGCACATTGAGTTAGATTGAATAGATCTTTGGCGATTGAATTGTATCGAGGCTCCTATTTTAATCTATGACTAAATTTTCCAATCAATTTCTAAATGATTGAGAAAAAGATTTCAAATGATTGATAAAGTCAGATGAGGTAGGATCTACCATTCTTCAAATATCTCTATTTTATTAAAAGTAGATTCTTTTTATTATCAAACCTTAATATCATTTAAGTGAACTGAAAACGTACAGAAACTAAATGAGATAGTGAATATCTATTGATTAAAGAAAGGATAGGAGATTATAATCTTTACAAAGAATTTCAATATTATATGAACGATGACATTTTATTATTTCATCCTTAAGTAAAAAGGGAGTACTTCTCGATTATTCTAAAAAAGATCTACAATAGTTCTAATAATCTATAGATCGAATAATGTCACTTAATTTCGAAAACTGTTTCATTTATGTCATTAATTAGTACAATAATTTCTGTAGAGTTTTTTGATATTTATATTTCAAATTTGAATTGACTTGTTCTTTTGATGTATTTACTTGTTTGGACCTGTTGATTGATTTAATCGAGTCCATTTTCCATCACCTCGAACTTCAAATGAATCAGTTCGCTGAACTGTATTAAGGGCATTTAATTGATAATGTTGATCAAGTGTTACTGCAGCAATAGGTTCTTCAGCAGTACCAACATTTCGGACAGCTGAAAGTTGAATGTCTGCCTTGAATTTGAAACCCCAACTAACGGAAACATATGACGGT
>JAJEKB010021795.1:1295945-1342672 GCA_022393335.1 Macrotrachela quadricornifera | reverse complement strand
TCTGTACCAGACCCGTACCCGTCGCATAGTTACCCGATCCGTACCCGTAACATTGGTACCCGCATCCACATTTTTCCTATCAGTATCTTACTCATACTTATAATCATAGTTCATAATATAAGTTCACTAGTTTATTTAGCTGATTTAAATAAAAACAAGATAAAAACATCTATATGGTAATCAAATACATTTACGAAGGAATACAATTAATAATTAGAGTACCGCACGGGTACGACTTTTCGTATCCGTACCCGTTGATTTTGTACCCGTACCCTACCCGTACTCGTCGATTTCGTATCCGTACCCGACCCGCGGGTTGCAGTACTCTAATATGAACTCCTAATAAAAATGAATAATAGTTATTAAGATTAATTTATAGTTAATCAATAGTAGTATTTGAATGACACGAACATATTCTAATCGATCTTGTAAACCCTATTATAAGTAAAATAATATTTCAGTTAAAATTTTCTGGTTTCTAACATAATCATCCTAACGTTTAAAAAAGAGGACAACATTTAATGTTACTAAATCATACGATCTTTTATATTTTCCATACTTTTTTTCGTATACTTATAATATCAAAAGGTTTGTTTATAACTCTAAAGTTTAACATGACCTTTTTGTACATTTTTATTTAATGTAACGTTACTATTACTGTAATAGTAAAAGGTCTTCTGAAAGGACACATTATTAAACTATTATACAGTCAGTACGTCCTAATGATGATATTGGCGGGGCAGCATTTGGATGTCATCCAATCATTTAGCAAAATAGATTCCAATGTGACTAAGAAAACTCGAAAAAGTGTTTGTGTCCATAGTAGTTTCTTCCTCCGACGTAAACAAATGTGTCTCATAAAATAATAGAATTTTATGATTTTCTTTATTTGTAATATATAGAAGGTGTCTCGTACGATTCAGCAGGTACCGGGATCTATTTTTTTGGGATTTATTCGGATTTTTTAATAAACCCCTATACATCTTAAAATGAATTCCACATAACTTCTATTGAGAGTGAGGGTGAAAACTAGGTGAGGATGAGGACAGAAACTAAGTGAGGATGAGGGCGAGTGCGAGGGATGAGGGGACAAGAGTGAGGGTGCGCTGAAATACTAATACAGCGATATAGTCTCAATAAATCCCAATAAATTCCACAGAAGAAATAAATCCCAAAAAAATAAGTCCCGGTATGCTCTCACTAGAAAACTTGAATTGTATTCGTCTTTCTGGGCTTTTCCACTGTTCAGATGAAATTAATTTTTGATACAATTTAATAAAATGTATAAGAAAAAAGAGCTTCTTTCCTCTCAGTATGTATCGTATATTGTTTTTATTTATTAGATAAAGAAACAAAACAAAAAACAAATAGAAATGTTGCTGCTGCTGAGCCAAAAGTTGACAAAGTTAAAGGTGCGCAAGGTCATACAAATAACAACATAATACAAATGAATAAAACTAGTCGATATAATACAAAATCAGGTATGTTCAGAAAAATTATTGATAAAAGTGTATGGAATAGCTTATATTTATTACTAGTACTTACCATAAGACATTAAAATAATCTGATATTAGAAAGTTTTATTTAATGATCTCAAAGAAATTCTCAGTTTAGAATTAATGATTGAATTGTTTAGTTTTTCTTTAAACTTTAACTAATTGTATCAATTAATTATATTTATTAAATCCAAACTTGATTCTAACTACAAAAAAATTTCTTTATCACATAGAAATTCTAAATGTAATTTTAATTTTATTCAATAAGAGAATAATCTTTACTATCTTGATATAATCACTAGAATTCTCGTTCTTTTAATTTATATTTATTCAAATCATATCGATACAAATATTAAATGTCGTTTTATATCAATAGAATACTTTTATTAAGCATGAATACGTATTTTGTGATTACCCATGTCATCCATATTTTTAAGCATTGCATCGTAATTCGATCGCAGTATTTTCTTGATTGTTTAGCTTAAATATTTGTTGATAGTTTGTTATTTGAATACTATCATAGAAGATATTGGGTCATAATCAAACATAAATAGTCAATGACATTTCAGATAGTTTTTCTTGATATAGGTAGAAACTCGGCATTTTTATGATATATATGTTGTAGTAGAAATTAAAATGCAGTAGAATTTAAAATTCCACTTGTTGAAATTAAAATTTTAATTTCTACTAGGAGAAATTAAAATAACAGGCGTTTTTTTAGGGGCCCGGTACACTTTGCCGACAATCACATTGCCGACAAACACTTTGCCGACGCCGTTTTGTCGACAGATCATTTTGCCGACAGGTACACTTTGTCGACAGTTATATTTTACTGACAACTTGTTTCGACACCATAATTAGTTGGCATCTTAGCCCACTATATCTATTAGTTTCCAGAGTACAATACAAGCAAGGGAGCGAGCTAGTTTCTCTGAGATAGAGGGCAAATATATAGATAGGAAAAGATGATGAATAGAGATAATCATGACATATAATCTACCTTTTATTACTTCTTATGAAATTCTGTCTTTTCTTGGGCTTTTAAAATTCTTTTAATAAAAATTACAAATATTTATAATGAAAGATTATGAAAAATACCCAGAAGGAAATCGATAATTGACTTGTTTCCACGGTCATTAATAAAATTTTGAATTCTGATTTCCGTCTTAGTCTCAAACTCACCTTCACCCTCACCCTCACCCTCACTCTCACCATCATCTTCACCCTCACTCTCACCCTCACTCTCACTTCCATCCTCACTGTCGTCATCACCCTCACTTAATATTTGTTGACACCATACTCTAATCAAATTTCAATTTTTTCGACTTCAAATTTTTGTCGGCAAAGTGATTGCGACCCTTTTTTAGAATTACTAGTAGAAATTAAAATTTCAATTTCAACTAGTGGAATTTTGAATTCTACTAAGATGTTATACTGTAGAAATATGTGATTTCTTCTGTAATAAAAAATAGACCCTTTTAGGGATAATGATAATCTAGAAAAGAATATGATTTATTCACATATATAGTAGAGAACAAGATTGAAGATCGTTCATTTCATCAACGAGTTAAGATCTATATATTTGTGCAACAGTTTTTTTTAGCAGGATGACATTTTGTACCACATTGTATTTTAGTTGCTTTGCATGGACATTTTTTTGTAGCACAATTACCATTACAAGAACAAGCTTCCACCACTGGAGCAAGTCCACTATTGACATAATCTTTACAAGCTTGAATAAATGTTTGTGTTGGTAAAGTTTCAGGATCAATGGCACGCAATTCCAAAAAATTACATTTTCTTAAAGTAATGAGATCATTTGCATAATATTTGGAAGAAAGAACACATTTTGTTGTGCAAAGGCAATAAATACTAATATTATCAGATGATAATTGTATGGAAATAATCTTACATGGTAAAATTTTTGGTGTCGTGTTGGTTCTACCAACTTTATCAATTTTTAATCCAACTAAATCTCCAATTTGAAATTTCTGTGAGTGTTGAGCATCATTATATAATTTTTACCTTTTAGAAATTGTTTTTATATAACCTTCTTCAGCTTCATCTCTAATTCTTTTGTGTCTTTCTGGTGTTAAAATATCATCACCTTTATTATTACTATTGATATCATTAATTGAATTTTAAGTTGAAGAAGAACATATAACTAATAAAGAAAAGAAGATTTTACTTCAAAGAGATACGTTACACTATTTTACCTTCTTCGTGGTCTATTACATTACAACATGTACCATCATCATCTGGTTCTGCTGATTCTGTATCATTTTCTTTATGAGAAACGGTATTTAGTAATAATGATGATTGTGATTTTTCAAAATTATTTGTTGTTTGGGATGGTATACTTGTATTAATTGCTTGTTTTGAATGATCTGCACTTGGGATAGATGTAGTAAGTTCCTGAACAGGTGGAGCAGGCTGATTAAGAATGTTACTTCCATCAAGATAAACTAAGACCAATTATCAAATCAATACTTCTACGAAACCTCTATAATAAAATATTTTACCTTCAGTTAAAACATCAGAAATTTCTTTTGGCAATTTTTTCTCATCTTCAATACCAGCTTCGCTGAATAGCTTCCACATTTCGAAATCCGAACGAGGTTTTTGTCCAAAAACAACTTCATAGGGTGTTTTACCAATTGATTTAGCTTCACCAGTATTCATTGCGTAAACAACTGATGCTAATCCTAAAATCGTATGAAAACAACAAATCGGTAGTCAGTGAAACTTGTTGTACACACCTTTAGACCATTCTTTAGAACCTGTTGACTGCATCCACTTTCGTAATGCTGCCTCTAAAGTTTGATTTCCACGCTCCACTAACACTTGCGTTTGAGGATGGCGGGCTCTACCATTAATGATTACCATATCAGACCATGTATGTTTTAAATCCTGAAACAACGAGTACAAGCAACTACAGAAAAGCTAAATTTCAAGATGCTTAGTTACTTTTATGACCTTTGCAACAAACTCCTTCCCGTTGTCTGACTGCAGTATACGTGGAGGTCCAAAGGTGTAGCATTGTTGAAGTAGCTTCTCTGCTACAGGCTGAGCCACTTTTGTTTTAAGCGGGTACACTCATGAAAATTTTGTAAAGTGATCCTTCGTGTGAAGGATCCATTGATATTCACCGTCTGGCATGCTTCTCATATCTACTAAGTCCATCTGTACACGTGTTAGATATCCAATTGAAATAATAGGTTTATCTATAAGATAATTTTATTATATAGAGCATACAAGATGTGAGAGAGGAAAGATTAGCTTCTATCTGCTATTGGTTTTGGAAATCCTTTGCGGTTCCAACACACATCACATTGTGAAAGAAAAATATTTACTACATCAAATGGAATCCAACAATACTGTTGCTTCACCTTAATTTAAAATAAATCTATAATTTTCATTTTAAATTTTAGTACAAAATACTACTTCACTCCAAGTTTTATCACGGTTATAATGTCCTACTCTTTCATGGCGTTCTTTAATGATTGTATATAATCGTTCATATGTGACCACCGGATTATTTGATTTAATGCCATAAACAATTTGTAATTCACCAATGATAACTAATTTGAAGTGTTTACGCACCTAAAACTTAAATTGAGCTTCACCACGACCATCTTTTAATACTAACATGATCTCAGCATAAGCAGCTTGTATGATAACAAACTTTGAACGAAATTTCTCAACCAAGGATAGTATATGTTCATCCAATTTCGAATAAAATAGCTCCATTTTATATGATTTTCAAATGTTTTCTCTTTAAATACTGTCTCGAGAAGTTAAAATTAAATATTCAATATCTTTTTTTATTTCTTTTCGTTCTACGTATTGCATCATCTTTTTAAAGGTCTATTTTTCATTAAAGAAGAAACCACATATTTCTACAGTATAACATCTTAGTACAGTTTAAAATTCCACTAGTTGAAATTGAAATTTTAATTTCTACTAATAATTCTAAAAAACGCCTGTTATTTTAATTTCAACTAGTGGAATTTTAAATTCTACTACATTTCAATTTCTACTACAACATATATATGTCCCTCGAGGATTTTAAACTACTTCTATCAAAAAAAAGTTTCTCTCCAATTTATATTTTCTTCATATCTGAGAACTCATTGATATAGACATCAATAAAGTACGGTATAATAGTATTTTTCGTTACAGCAACTGAGAATTTTCTCTATTCTTTTCTATCACATCAAACAGAGTGAAAAACAATACTACAGAGGTTTTTCTTCTCTCACAATTCAAAGAAAATGAAAGATTCCTTTTAATGATGATCATGTTTTCTCTTTCTTTTAGTACTACTTCGTGCTAGTTTGATAGATATTCCTCCAAATGCCACATGGAACAAGAATGGTCAAACAGTAGGTGGACAAAATCCAACGCTCTCGCGCCCTTACGGATTATATGTGGATGATGAACAAACAATTTATATTGCTGATTATGGAAATCACCGTATTGTCGTGTGGAAATCGGGTGAAACAAATGGACAAATAGTAGCAGGTGGACATGGGCCAGGAAATGGTACTCATCAATTGAGCTTTCCAACAGATGTAATCGTAGATAAAGAGAGAGATAGTCTTATTATTTGTGATTGGGGGAATAAAAGAGTAGTTAGATGGCCTCGTCAAAATGGAATAAGTGGAGAAATAATTGTTTCAAATATCACTTGTTTGGGCTTGACAATGGATGACAATGGATTTCTCTATGTCTCTGATTATGACAAACATGAAGTAAGAAGATATCGAATGGATGAATCTCAAGGAATAGTAGTAGCAGGTGGAAATGGAAAAGGAAATCATCTTGATCAGCTCAATTCGCCCTCTTACATATTCGTTGATCGAGAACATTCAGTATTTGTGTCTGATTCAAACAATCACCGTGTGATGAAATGGAGTGAAGGTGCAAAAGAAGGTATTATTGTTGCTGGTGGACAAGGACAAGGAAATAGTCTAATACAATTGTCTTCTCCTAGTGGAGTTGTTGTTGATCAATTGGATACTGTTTATGTAGCTGATGATCATAATCATCGAGTTGTACGTTGGCCTAAACGAGCACAACAAGGAAATGTTATTGTTAGTGGAAATGGTGCAGGAGCACAAACAAATCAACTCAATAGATCAGAGGGATTGTCATTTGATCGACAAGGTAATCTCTATGTTGTTGATAGTGATAACAATCGAGTACAACGATTTAATATTGAGATGCCATGAAATTAATGGGATGAACTAATAAATTTTATTTATTTTCAGCTATTGATTGTAACATTTTGATTGCTGTGTAATTTTAATTGAAAAAAAAATAATTCAATTGATGTATATTTGTATTCATGTGCGCGCGCGATCAGAGAGACCCTAGTTGTTGGAGGCACAAAAGCCAACAGCGGTAAGACAATGTACGTACATAAAAGGTCTTTCCGTTGTCTTTGTCCAACAAGGGCAGTATCTCTCTGGGTTGAATGAATGTAGAAAACATACATTAATTCAACGCTAAAAGAAAAGTAGTTAGAAGAAATGAACAGTACTCACCCTCACTCTCTTGAAGAAAATTTTGGGGTGGAAATAAATATACTACTCTTTCTGTTTCAATGTAACAGTAGTATGTTTATTTCCGAAAGAAAAGATACGTAAATGCTTAAGTTTTGGATGTTTTCCATTCAATTGAATAATTTTCTTTCATATTCAATTTATTATGGATTATCAATTATATAACTGTTACATTTGGAACAGAAAGAGTTATTTAATTAATAATCAATACCAAGTTGAATATGAAAGAAAATTACTCAAATGCAGAAAAACGAAAAGAAAATTTTTTAAGGATACTATCTATTCTTAACCAACGTATTGTTTAGAGACTTACTTAATTTATTAAAATAAATGATAAATTTCAGTCTCTTATATATGATATCATTTGTTGACAAAGTAGCTGACTTTATCGGTCATGTTCGTCATTAATTTTCGTTCATATTAGAGATATGCTGTCCATGAGTTTTACCCCGCGAGGACCACGGGGTCACGTGGCGACGGACGGGTGGGGATAAATTTTTTTAGATATATCGGGTCAGGCGGGGTATGGATATGGTTCAGTATACGGGCGATCCGGATCGGGTGAGACAGTCAAAAAAAAACGCGGGTCTCGGGCGGAGCCAGGCTAGACTTCACGGGTTCGGGCCAGGTGAAGAATTTCTTCGGGGCAAAATGAATGATCGTAAAAAGATTATCAATAGATACCATTTTCCTACATGTGTGATGAAAGTAAAAAATGATTCATTCATTCTTTCTAACTAATTAGCTGTATTCTCACTTGTTAGTTATTTATATCCTTCTTTCTTTTATTTACTCTTTGTTCTTCAGTATCCGCGCTTCTTCTGCTGCAGTTTAGCGTACGTTTAGCTCGGTTGGTGTTATATTAACTCACAGGAGACTCAATATCAATCCGTCGACAATTGATGACATTGTATTAGTTCAATCAGCCGCAGCTCACTTAAAGGATCATGTATAGACTCTGTCTTCTATATTTTTTTGTAACAAATTGATTCATTAGGCCCCTACCCCCTTAAAAAAAGTCAATTTTAGTCAAAAATTTCGAAATGGAAACAAAATGATTTATGTAACCAACTGCTCGAAAACAAGGCTCGTTTTTTCTCGGTTTATGACTTTTCGATCTTGGTACAAGAATTTCTCAGTCCAGGCTCAGGAAATATATTTAAAATTTTTTTGTTTGAAAGAGCGCATCGAGATGCAGGTCACCATGGAGTCCTTCTTTTTACTAAGCTTTGTTTTTTATTAAATATACAGACATTTATGTAATTAGACACCCATTTTTGGCGCATTTTTTGATTCGTTGAACTTGTGATCCCGTTTTCTGCTAAAAAAAGTATGAATTTAAAAAAAACGGACTATAGTGTCCTGCATCTTGAGATGCTCTTTTAGACAAAAAAAAATTAAATATACTGATTAAGCTCGAACCGAGAAATCCTTGTACGAAAATGAGTGATTTTTGACCTTTGTTTGGTTGATATCTCTGTCAAATTTCAGTGCATTGAGCTGAAAATTTTATTACAGCTTCTCCACTTCAGCCCCAACATATGTTCTAAATTTCAACCCATTTGAACGTTCTTGGGTTGAGATCGATTTTTAAGGGACGGGGTAGGAGCTTAAATGATAAAATCAAATTTTCTTCGGGTTTTACGAGTGTGGGATGGGATCCGTGAAAAAATTTACGGGTCGGGCGAGGGTGGTCTAGAATGTTTGTTTAAGAGGGGACGGATAACGTTCAGAAAAGTAACCTACGGGGATCGGCGGAGCGGGTTAACAAATTTCAGTGGGCGGAACCCTCGGGGCATTAAAAAACACTGCCCCGCACGTCTCTGATATTCTCATTGTATGTTTTTTTTATATATAAACTGTATCCGAAAATTCAGTATAAGGCGTCTAGTTTTGAGTATGTTTATATTAAAATGAATTTTAAATTCTACTGGCTAGTGAGCAATTCAACACAAGATTTCTATGAATTAATCGTGTTTTCTTATAGAAATGTGTGAATTATCGTTAGAAAATTTGATTGTAAAAATGTTCAGAATTTAATTATTAAATATAAACTCATGTTGAACAATCATCAGAAACAATTTTCATATTACACAGAGAAAAAAAATTAACATAGAAAAAAATATAGTGTATCCCAACACTAACATTCAACCTCACCTATTTTGATTATTAGATAAATTTGTTGATGATCGGATAATTAGTTGCAAGGCAATTCGTCACATAAATCATAATGAAAGAGAAAAGCTCAGTTCCATATACTGTTTGTTCTTTTCATTACGTGACAAACTGTTTGAGACGAATTTTCCAGTCAAAATGGGGTTATTAAACAATATTTTTCAAAAGAGCAACATATTTAAAACTAGGGTCGTTAGATGACAAAAAAACAATGTTTTTGAATAAATATACTCTTCCTATAAACAAAGTTTTGTAGATTAGACGTTCAGAAGAAGAGACTAAAAAGGCGAAATTTTTAACTGTACATCCATTATGAATCCATTGATTGAAAATATTTATTAATTATTAATAACATCGATTTATTAGTTATAATGGCTTAAGTATTCGATTATGAATAATTACTATTAAATGGATATATTTCTTTCACATTAATATTCACTCCTATTTGATTTTTTAAGATTTGAAAATAAGAAAACATGACTTCAATTGTTGTACTTCAACAGTAAATCCCAAATTAAATATAAAAAAAAACATCAAGATTGAAATACAATAAAAACAATACACATATTTCTCACCATCGATACTTTAGATTCGAAACATCATTCTATGCATTATTTATATATTTCCATCATGATAATTAAATAAATCTGAACAAAATATTTCGTACAACATCACATATAAAAATATATATTTAATTGATAACAATCGCCATCTATTCTATATATTCTGAATGACATATATATTGTCATTATAACTTAACTATTGTTTCTTTTCTTATTATTTTATAAACGATAAAGTCAATTGTTTTTCAATTATTCTTATATAACATATGGCTCGTCGTTTAAATCAATTAAGAAAATCAAATTTATCAACTAGTAAATTAATATTTAACAAAATATATTTATTTTTTATAAATAAATATTTTCTAGATGATCAATTAACTCATTCATCAAGTATTCTTTCATCATCACCTCGTACACCAAGAAAAACATTAATTAAAGGTGATCCAATTATAACTGGTATTCGTCTTCGTCCATTTCTTGAACGGTTTTGATTTTAATTAAATAATAAATCTTTAACTTATTATTTTTTCTTTTCAATAGAGAATCTGCTATTGATAATACATCAGTAGTACAAATATTTGAAAATAATGTTATTTGTACACAAAATAGTCGACCACAAATATTTAAATTTACACATTGTTTTGATACATCTTCTAATAATGTAAATTAATATAAAAAAAAAACAAAAATTACATAAAAAAAAAATTATTTTATTCTATAGAAAGATGTTTATGATGGAATGATTCGATCAGCTGTTCTTTCTTCTTTACAAGGTATTCAATAATTAAAATTCGTTTTTTTTTTATTTCATTATTGATTTTATTAATCAAGGATACAATACAACTGTATTAGCTTATGGTCAAACAGCATCTGGTGATTAAAATAAATTTAATTTAAACAAAAAAAAAATTTTTTTATTTATTTTAGGCAAATCTCATTCAATATTTGGTTCATCAAATGAAGAAGGTGTTCTTTCTTTAAGCATTGATAATTTAATATCAATGAATTCAAATCATCATTTAAAATTTGAATTAAGTTTTCTTGAAATATATAATGAAAAAGTAACAGATCTTCTTTCAACATCAATAAATTCAAATGATCAATTACCAACTAAATCATCATCATCATCATCATCATTTTCTAAACAAGCACGTACACATATTTTAAATAAATTTGCATCAAATTCAATTCGTACACTTGAAATTCGTGAACATCCATTACTTGGTCCATATGTTCCAGATTTAAAATATATTCAAGTTAAAACAAAAGAAGATTTTCAAAATGTTTTAAATTTAGGTCATCAACAACGTTCAGTTGCATCAACAAATGCTAATCAACGTTCATCTAGATCACATGCTATATTTACTATTAAAATAAGTCGAATAGATATATCACAATCAATTACAAAACGTCTTTCATTTGGATTAAATTCTAGTACAACTATAACAAATATTAATAAAACATCATTATTATCAAATTCAAATAATAAAAAAAATGTTAAACAACAAATACACGATGATTTAGAATTACAAGCTGTAAGATTAAATTTTGTTGATTTAGCTGGAAGTGAAAAATCACAACAATTTAATGGATCGAAAGGAAAAAATGATCGATTTGCAGTAAATATAATCAATGATCGCATTTTGCATCTCATATTTTTACCACGTACTTTATCTTATTAAAAGATACAGGATGAAAAGTTTTACAATTTATATAAGACCGGTTTTGTTTTTTTTGCTAAGACGAAGTAAACAGTGAAGATATGAGATGCAATGTGTGACTATTCGTTCTCTGTCGTTTATAGGAAAGTATTCATATTAATCAATCATTATCTACTCTCCGGAATGTTATCGATGCTTTATCTCGTCAACAACATCATATACCATATCGTGATTCAAATTTAACATATTTATTAAAAAATAGTCTTGGTGGTGATGCAAAAACATATATGTTAGCAACAATAAGTCCATCATCAAATGTTATTGATGAAACAATTAATACATTACGATATGCAGGTCTTGCTGCAACAATAACAAATGTACCTCGAATAAAAACTCCACATTTAAGACATGAAATTGATGAATTACGTGAAGAAAATGCTCGTCTTAAACAAGAATTATTTCTTGTTAAATCAAAATCAATGCCATCAATTCATACAAATCTAGCAACAATAAGTAAAATATCGTTAACAAGTATTGATGAATGTATACAAACAAGTTTTATTAATGAATCATTAACATCAACAGAAAAAGATAGCATTAATGATGAAAAATTTGATTTTGTTGATGAAGAAGTAATTTAAATAACGATATTTGTATTAATATATATGTTTATATTTTTTAGATTTTATCTCAAATTGAAAATCAATGTCGTCGACCTAAACGACAAAGATTATCTGAACAACCACTTCATGAAATTGGTTCTATATTGATTATAAATTATATTTAATATTTTGTTTATTTTATTTTAGCAAAAATACGAAAAATTGATGATACAATGTTACATCGACGATTAGGAACAATTCTTAGTTATGTTACAGAAGATTTTTCAGTATGTCAAGATAATGTTTGTTTTTGTTGATCATTTTATTTTTTTTTCGGTTTGAAGATTACGAATGATAATGGTATTCTTGTTTGTTCAAATGAACTTAATTTAAATGTTAGAATGAGTTCATCAGCATGGATGAATGCACTAGAAAAATTCGATCGAAATGTTGATATTAATTCAATGACAAAAAAAGAAGTAAGGAAAAAATAAAATAATTTTATTATTTCTCATTAATTATTATTTTTAGATCGTCATTGCATTAAATATTCTTTTTGATAATCAAGAATAATTCATTTTTTTTGTCATATTCAATAATATAATATAGTCTTTCGTTTATTTTCTATTTGAATGATATTTTTTTCTTTTTTCTTGTTCTTGAAATTTTCTTTTTCAAATATATAAATGATAATATTTGTGTTTTTCATTGAATTTAATAAAGTAGTAGAATGTCTGTACTAAAAGAAATTAATACATCAATTTTATCATAGAAAAGAGATTAATTGAAAACAATGAATAGCCTTAACATAATATTGTTTATGAAGAAATCTCATAAGGTGTTAATCCCGGATTCGAAGGAAAGATATGCCAGTCGATAGAACTCGACGAGCTAGTCACAGTGATGATAGGGGTTTTTCTCTATAGAGCATTGTTCTGGAGTTGTCAGGTCATATTACTCCAACGTACACGGTTATAAATAATATTATTCCAGAGGATTTGGCTATAATTTTAAAATAGAATACATAATGAATTTTATACCAAATGAAAGCTCATGAAAAATGGAGTTTATTGGTACTGAATAGTGAGGGTTATAAATATCTTTTAATGTCAAATTTAACAAATTTTCGGGAATTTTATACCTTTTCTGAAGTGAAAAGTTAAGATGCTAGTGATTCAAAAATGGAGTACCATGTTTTTTTTGGATATTTTTACATGTCTGGATAGAACTTGTCGAGCTCTACAAAACTGTATATATTTAAAAAATTTTAAACAGAGTTCTTGGGTTAAAACTCACTGAAAACTATTTTAAGGATGAACCGAAAAAACCGCATTTTTTTGGACTTTTTAATAGAGAATAAAACGTAGTCTTTTTTATAAAAGAATCCAAACTGTTTTCCGTTAGTATTCTTATGTAAGATGTATGAAAATATACTCATTCGATGCAACGTGAAAAACTGCATTAAATAAGTATATTTCGAAATGTCTGACGAGGGAACTACTCCAACTGATTCCGAGCTTTCGGCTTCATTGTTTGACTACATATATACTGTAGAAAATAAGCTATTACAAGAACTACGTATATATAGAATAATCTAGAGCTATCGGGATAAGAAAAAAAGAAACTTTTCAAAGATAAGAAAATTTCCTGTTTTTATAACATAGTTTTGACTATATCTCGGGAAGAGAGAACCATCGGAACGAATGCTTCTAGGGTTTTCTTCGTCTTATCGAGGCCTACCTATAGTCAAAAGATGAGGCCGAAAGCTCGGAATCAGTTGGAGTAGTTTCCTCGTCAGTACAGTGATCAAGGGGCGTTTAATTGACTCAGTTTATCAATTAGATAGAGCGCTTGATAACAACGTGGCACTCGACCAATAGACTAAAGTGGGCCTAAAATAATTATAATATGTTTTGATGGGAGATAGTAAGAAATATCTTTATATACATACGGTAGAACGTTCCTATGATGACTTTTTATGTCCCGAGCACTAATTGATGATCTTTACCATTTCGTTTCGTTAATAAGTATTTTTAGCGGATTATTGATGTAACAGTAATTATTATAAGTCGGCTCTCTTTTTATAAATATGTTATTTTTATGAGTGTTTAACTAGTTGCATTAAGAAAATACACGAAACATATTTTCGAGGCTAACCTACTGTGTTAGTCTAGACTTGGTGGAAATTCTTCGCATTCAATCCTTCTACTTCGAAGCTTTTGGGGCCATTTCTATGCAATAAAATCTAAAACTAGTCACCTCCTACCACTTCATATATTTGCTATATTTCTTTGATCGGTCATATTCAATAAAATTTCATTGGTCAAATTTGTTCCTAACCAGTGTATTGAGTGCTGTAACTGAGATGATGATTTTTTTTTAATCAAATTTTGTTTGAAAATATTTTTCAGCAATTTTCTTGAAATAAATTGATTATGTGTGGATAAGCATCATTACGAGCCTCAATAAATGCTGGAACAAAAACTTGATTAACTCTCTTCCGCAGAGTTTTATCGACAAATATCGGTACTTTTGGTATGCTCTAAGTATGGTATTAATGACTTGAAAAAATTGATCTTTTCACATCATGATATGTTAAGAAATATTAAAACGGGGCAAAAACTAAATATGCCAGTATGTAGAGTAGAGCTACTGCTTTACCAAATAATTGAATGATATGCTCCTAAATTCTGCATACATGAGAAACATTCATTCGAACATGAAGCATTTTTTACCAAAGATGAATAGGATATCTTCATATCCATAATCTGATTTCGCCATCAAGATGTTTCGAAGAGCTGTTTCTTAAAGCATTAGAGAGATATCAGACACATGTATCAAATCCAATCGGAGCTAATCACTAACCATTAAGTTTTAATGGCTAGCCATATTCATCAAAATATGGCTATTTTTGCTGTTTTTTCATTTTTTGTATAATCTTGCATGGGACTAATGCGTTTTTTAACGATCGTAACGGGACAATCTGTTGATGATTAGAATCTATGATCTGAATAGTTTATAGATATATACAAGACTCTATTTCTTAATCACATATCAGTAGAAAAATTGGTACGTCAAAGTTGCAAAAAATAATCAAAAGTGCCGTTATAGGCAATAAGATGAAATTTTGTGGCGTGAAAAAAATTATAATGCCGATGAGTTAGAAGAAGAATTTTTTTATCATATGCTTAGGGCAGTGAGACCTTCAACTGCTAGAAGTTTCAGCTTGATCACAAATACTTTAGTATAAGGTGGTAGATTTCCGATGGAACTATCCATATGCTATACTACCATAAAAAGATTCATCTTACTTTAGATATTCATACTTTTAGTCACACTTCACTGCACGGGTACTCCTATGGGTTCTACAGTAGGTGTATTTTGATTGATCTAAACAATTGACCCATCAGCGCGCGGACAATCAGACCCACATTTTCCGCTGCCAATACTCATCCTTTCAGGATTGAGAATATTACAAGTTTACAAAAATGTTCTTAATTAAATGAAATATGAGCTCCATTGTTTTCTAGATGTTGATAAATAGTTAAAACATATATTGAATTAATATTAACATTAAACTTTTATTTGTAGCAACACAGAAGAAAAAAAATTTATTATTATACCAACGAAAAAATACATTATCATAACAACAAAGAAAAAAATATATTACTAGAAAAAGAAAAAAAAATGAATATTTAGTTAATTCAAGCTAAATTTGAATTAAAAAATTACTTACTTTATGGTACAGGCAATTTTTTAATGTGTTGTTGTACGAGCTGAATACAATATTCATATTTTTTTATTTCATTTTTAAAATAATTATGATTTTTTCGCTTGCAACTGGTGTCATCATTAATTCGTCAATCCCAGCTTCAGCATTATTTTTTTTGTACATCATTTCTTTTTCAATTTGGCGCAAGTTTTCACGCTAAATAAACAAAAATATATAAAACTAGTTACTAGAACTTTTTTAGTTACCCATGTGTTCAACTGCGTTCAAACTGCAGCGCAGTTGTGATCGCACTGTGACCCGTAATCGCGAAAAACTGCGGCACAGTTGCAGTGCAACTGCGATCGCAACTACGTCGCAGTTTCGCACACTGCGGAAACTGCGTCGCGGTTGTCAAAAAAGTGGTGACATGGGTTTTGTGTAAGTTATCACGCTAAATCAATAAAAATGTATACATCTAGTTATTACAATTTTTTTTTACTTACATTATTACGATTTTCCTGTAGCTGTTTTAGAAATTAAAATAATGCATCTTATTCTTTATCTTCTTGTACATCTTCATCATTTTGATCTTTATTATCTGTATCCTCAATATCTTCATTATCTTCATCTTCATTTTGATCATTATCATTTTCTTTGTGTTTTTTTACTTTTTGTTCTTCTTGTTTATCTTCTTTTTTAATTGTTTTATGTATATGTACACCATCAGTTGATATGTTTGATATTCTTATAAGTAAATGTAAATAGATATGTAATAGATCACGTGACGTATATTTTGACTATTAAAAAGAAGAATTGGACGAAAGAAAAAGCGAATATAGAGAATGAAAAATCAATATTTACTTTTCTAGAATGTTCTTCAAACTTTCTTCACAACTACTCAAAAAAAAAAAGGAATTCCACAAAAACTTTTTAAGGGTTCTGCGATCCGGTAAAACACAGAACCCTAAAAAAGGGTTCTGTACGCCGAAAAGCATATCCAAACCTGTATGATTTCTCGAAAGACTGCAGCAAATTCATCGCAAACAGTTTTGCAGTCCACAGCTCGCCTTCACTTACCATTCATATGTTGCTTGAGCTGAACCTAAAATTAAAAAAACATTTATTAGATTATTTATGTTTATAAATATCACTTACCCATTCAGATATTGTTCGAGATGAATCTAAAATTAAAAAAAAAGCCGTTTATTAAATTGTTTATATTTATAAATATCACTTATCATTCACATGATGCTTGAGCTGAAGCTAAAGTAAAAAATCCATTATCAGATAGTTTTTTTATCTGTCATTTATCAGTGTGATTTAAGGCTCCATCCTCACCATAGCAGAACGGCCTTTTCGGTGTATTGTCGACTTTTATTTTATTACATAATTTGACAGAGTGAAACATCTACTTTCAGAATTTGTGTCACTCTTTGAGGAAAGTTACTGTCTTAATCTGATTTTAATGAGATTCTGAACGTTCTATCGCTCTGAGGATGGTGTTGGGAAACTAGGAAATAATTAATTCTGCCTGTAACACATCTTAGTTCACATCGAATTCAAAGAGAAGAACGTAGTGTGCCGATTATTTGCTTGAATAGTTGGTGAAAAATCACAAAACGATGATTTTATTTTTGAATAGGGCGTTATATTCGTCGGACTTGATACATTTTTCTTAAGTTTTTTCGCAACTAATTTCGTTTTTTATTAAAAAAAAAGTTTTCATTGAATTCGAAAACCGTGGAATACCGTGTAAAATGGCTATGGCACCAGTAGAAACGAGTTTTCTCGGCGAAGAAAAGAAAAGAAAAGAAAACAAAGGATGTGTAATCTTGGGGTTTATGGTATGAGGAACACAATGAGATAAAATAATCGTGTCTATTACTTATGTGGGAAAATAGATGGGTTTACAAAGTCAACCTATACACATCGTACTCGGTCCAATTCGAAGTGCCAACACCAGTCAAATTTTATGTCTGAAATCTATCTAACAATTTTTCTGAACTCAGTTTTTGATGCTGAATCTGAAAAAATATTTTCAGAACCTCAAAAAGAGAAAGAAGTGGCAAATTTTGTACATTTCTGAGATAAACACTTGTTTTCGATGAAAATAGCACTTTTCGAGTATTTCGGATTTTTGGACTGGAAGAGAGTCTTTGGTGAAAATAAGGACCTGATATTCGTGATGAGCAACTCGAGTTCTATCGGATGATGTATGAGAAAGCCAAAAACAAAATTTTACTTGAAGGTTGAATCGCCTGCACTTTATGATAGCCCTTGTAAACTGAACAGATTGGCGTTGAGATTTTTCAATATTTTATTTTAGAGTCCAGTTATTTATTTTATACTGTTCAGATTTGAAACGTTGTTTCCATGTATTATCCTTCGATAGGTGCCAAAAATCAGTGAAACGAAATTGAGAAAAGGTTCAGCGGCAGCCTCTTCGTTAAAGTGTTTCCTATCGTTTGATATGGTTTTGTGTGATTTTAATCGACCACAACGAGCTAAAAATCTTCCCCAAGGCACTCTTCCACTTTACTTTGTTCCCGGTTATTTTTCCCCCGAAGAGAAACCTTTGATTGTATGAAAAGTTGGTGATAATTCTTTCTATGCATAGCCGACATGTACGAAAAATTTCAGCCCAATCGGTTCATCAGAAGTCATATTTCATTCCTGAGATAAAGGAGGGAGGTTTAATGAATGTTGATCGATCAATTCTGTAGAGTCGTACAGAACCAAAAATAGTTCTGCAAAACTTCTTTTTTTGTTCTGAGTAGAGCTCCCTTAAAAGCCTTATATTCGCGAGAACAACATCAGGTTTCATCCAGACAATAGTGCGAGAAATCTCGACCCAAAAAGACCTTTTCACTAGTGGCACTATGCGGACAAAGACGCAAACATACAGTCAATTTCGAAATTAAGACGCTGACTAAACTCTGATGAAAGGATATGGCACGGAAACGGCCGTATACGATCAAATACGGCACGTATATACGGTACGAAAACTGGTGACCAAGATTCCGGCGAAATATGGCTCGGAAACAGCAGTACACGGTAAAATACGGCCGTATATGGTCCGAAAACGGTTGTCGAACCTAATCACCTGAACAGTCAATGGAATTTTTTAGAACTCTGCGTTGATACAAAAAAAAATTACAAAAAACCCCGTATTTTTACCTTTTTCGTATGAAAAATATTGTAGATTTTTCATTTAGAACAGATAATGCATGTGATCTTTTTATGGAAAATAGAGTTTAACAAAATTCTCATATAAACAGCTTTGTAGAGCTCATCAAGATCTATTGAACTATGTATAAAACATCAAAGACAGGTCCCATTCGGTTTTTCCTTTACTTGCATTTTACTGTTTGTAGTTTTTTATGCAATTTTTCTCTTAGTATTAAAGTATGTTTTTTATTTCTGCGCTTCATATTCAAAAATCCTCCATTTCAAGCATATGCATACATATAGTACTCAAGCTGTACTATTTGACGAAAAAAAGAAAGTTGAACCTATTATGACAATGAAAAATCGCCTTATTTGATCATTTTCCAGTTTAGAATAAGTTTGTTTCCATGAAATAAAACAAAAAAATATTCGTTGAAAGGCATTTGATGCCTGCTTTCGTTCTCTCTCGATCCAAATGTGTTATATTTTCAATTATATTTAATAAAATAATTTTTTAATTCATAATTTTCTTTTCTGACTATTGTTCCATGTTCCATACAGGTAGTTCAACTCTTTCTCTCAAATATTTCCAATTATTACTCTTTTATCGTAGCATAATTTCTATTAGTGTATATTAACCAATCAGATATTTTCTTAATATTACTACAATTTTTTATTCTATTCGAAAATAAAACATTGAATCGATTAAACTTTTTAAAAAATATAAAATTAATTAAAATTTTAGAAATTATTTTTTCTCGAATCCATCAATTTCTTCCATGTGGAGGTTATACAACATCTTTCATGGTATTAGTTTGTTCTGAAGCAATTCTTTTATCATTTTTTTTAATATAGACAAAATTAATAAATCTTTTTTTATTATTTTAGATTTCTTTTTTTTTCCAATTTATTTCCATCATTGATGTCGTCGTCTCGTTCATCAAGTATTTCGTCAGCATCAGGCGAGTCAACATCATCAAAAACTGCACAAGATGAAACAATCGCTAGTGATCTCGTTGTTACAAAATATAAGATGGCATCAGAAATAACACAACGTGTTCTCCGGGAAGTTATTGATCGATGTGTACCAGGTGCATCTATTAAAGATACATGTATTTATGGTGATAAACGTTTAGATGAAGAAACATCACGTGTATTTAAAAAAGACAAAGATGTTAAAAAAGGCATCGCATTTCCAACATGTTTATCTGTCAATAATTATATTTGTCATTTTAGTCCATTAGTATCTGATCCAGATATGATATTAAAAGATGATGATATTGTTAAAATTGATTTAGGTTGTCATATTGATGGATATATTGCTGTTGTTGCACATACACTTGTTGTTGGTGCAACACGAGAAAAAAAAATAACAGGACGACGAGCTGATTGTATTCTTGCTGCATATTATGCTGCTGAAGCTGCTCTTCGTTTAATAAAACCAACTGAAAATAATACAGTTGTTACAGAAATGATTGATCGTATTGCAAATGTTTATCATTGTAAACCTGTTGAAGGTATAGAAAAATTTTTTTGTTTTTAATAATAATTATTTTAAATTTAATTAGGTATGATTTCATATCAAATGTCACGAGGTATTATTGATGGTGAAAAAAAAATTCATCAAAATCCAACTGAAATGCAACGTCGTGAAATTGAAAAACAAGAATTTGCATTACATGAAGTTTATGCTGTTGATGTACTTGTATCATCTGGTGAAGGTAAACCACGTGAAACTGATATACGTACAACAGTATATAAGAAAAAAGATTTTATTTATCAATTACGTATGAAATCATCACGTGTATTTTTATCTGAAGTTGAAAAACGTTTTTCATTAATGCCATTTACATTAAGACATTTTGAAGATGAAAAACGTGCACGTATGGGTGTTATTGAATGTGCTAAACATGATCTTGTTGAACCATATCCTGTTTATCAAGATAAAGATGGAGAATTTGTTGCAGAATTTAAATATACTATTTTATTAATGCCAAGTGGACAAATGAAAATAACTGGTTTACCAATTGATTTAGATTTATATGAATCAGAATATAAAATAGCTGATGGTGATATAAAACAATTATTAACAAGTTCAGCACAAAAAAAGAAAAAAAATAAAAAGAAGAAGAAAGGTAATGTAGCTCAAGGTGCAAATGCAGCAACTAATGAAAATATTGAAGTTGTTGAAGATGATGGAGATGAAGATTTTGAAGATGAACCTGACGAAGTCGTACAAAAGAAATCAACAAAATCAAAGAAAACAAACAAATAAAATCATTAAAATATCTATAAGTCTTTCAGCATTAATTATTTACAAGAATAATAAAAAAAAATTCTATATCGTTTTTCTTCTTTGTTTTTTTGTTTCTACTCTCGTTCATGTTTTTACTGATGAGAGATATATATCTATGGTCTTATGACAATAAAACAAAAATGCTGATTGATATTTTCAAAAGACAATAAAATACAAGAAAAGAATATTTATTGTTATTTTTTGTTTGTTTCTAGAAACAAATATATATTTATGGATGATTTATTCGATTTTGATGTTGATACATATGCAACATTAATTGATGTTCGAGTTCAAATTGAATGTATTGGTCAACGAAATTATTCAGGAAGAGTTTATACAATCGATCCATTGACACAAAGGTTCGAAAAAGAGAATTATTCTTATATTATATTTGAAATTCATATAGAGATAAAAAAATTTTCTAAAGCTTTTTAGGTTAATTCTAACAAAAAAAAAGTATCGAAAGTAGTAGCATTTCAATCAATCACTCTATCGAAGTTAAATAAAAGAAACTGCTGACCGAAATCGAGCAAACTGAAAACAAATTTGAATGGTTCGATCTTAATATTTTTATTTCGCGTTTGAAGTTTCCATTCTCGAGATCATCGCTATTGAAAACGAAAACTTTTGATACATACCAGAGCCCGAAACGAACCGAACTTTTCTGGTTCGAGTTCGGTTCGATTCGATTCGATTGAATTTTTAAAAATCGGTTCGGGTTCGGTTCGATTCGACTGAGTTTTTAAAAATATAGGTTTGGGTCGGCAAAAATAATGTAAAAAAGCTGTATATCAGTATTCTAACGACAGATAATCGCTTATTTTAACTACTCTTTCACCAGTGACCCGTTTGAAAGTAATGAAAACATTTTTTTGAGTATGCAAGGCGACTTTTAAAAACTGAGAACTGCTATCGATCCAGACCGAGCCAAGATTGTCCGGTTCGAATTCGGTTCGGTTCGATTGAGTTTAAAAAAAGTCGGTTCGGGTTCGGTTCGATTCGAGTCGAAACAGTTCGGTTCGTTTTCGGACTCTGATACATACATCGAGGAAGAAAAAAAAATTCGTAAAAGACTACATAAATGCAATGCTTATATTCACATGATTTAATCTAACAGATAAATCTCTAATATTTATTCTTTATTTTAAGTATTGTTCTAATCGATGATACATCCAATCGTGTTCATATTGTCCTACGACCTGATATAATACAATTAAAAATTCTTGATCGAAATACATCTCAAATAACTAAAGATTCATTTTTACCATCAAATTTACAAATAAATGATCAAGATCTAACAACAATAAATCGTTTAGAAAAACTTCGTACATTTCTTTCATCAAAACGTATACCATATCAAGAAAAACTTGAAGAAAATAATTCAATAAAACTTTTAATACAAAATGGTATTGTTCAAATAAATGCTCCATATACATATGAGAATATAACAGGAACAAATGAAATTGTTCTATCACGTATTAAATTATTATTAAAACAAATTATTAATTAATTATTTTATTTTAGATAATTAAATATGTTATTTATAAATAAAAATATTTTTTCAATCATATCTATTCAACGTTTATTATTACGTTCAAAAAATTTTTCGGGATATTCCCATCAAATATCTTTAATATCAAGTCATAATAATAATAAACGACATCGAATACCATTATCTTCATCTCATCGAATAAATTCTCATAAAACAAATATATTACGAAATTTGTTTCAACCAATTGATGTTAAACCAATGATTAATACAGATAAAATTGATTTAATATCAACAAAAGATACAAATGCAAATATTGGTCAAGAATTAACGGGTGGTAAAACACTTGAACGAAGTATAGAAAATAAAAAATATCAAAAAATTTTTATTATTGTTGACTTTTTTTTAAAGATGCACTTCTTCGTGTTATTACTGATTTTTATCGTCGTGATGAAATTAAAAAATTAGCTGCTGATCAAGGTCTTGATATTCGTCTTTTTCAAGATGCTTATGTTAGTTTTAGAAAATTTTGTATTCAATCAACAGTTTTACCTGTTGATTTACATATTGTCTTAAGTGATATTATATCTGGTTCTGGTAAAAAATTTTCTTTATTTTAAAAAATTTTATTTTAATATTTCAAATAGGTCATGTTACTGATATATTTCCTTATTTTTTACGTCATGCACGAGAAATGTTTCCACATTTAACATGTATGGAAGATTTAAAAAAGATTAGTGATCTACGAGATCCAGCAAATTGGTTAATATTAATTAAATTAAATAAAAAAAACAAAAAATTTTATTTATAGGTATCCAGATGCAAGAGCTATACAAAGAAAAATAATATTTCATGCTGGTCCAACAAATAGTGGAAAAGTATATTTTAAATAAATAAAATCTTTAGTTTTTTGTTTTTTATTAAATAGACATATCATGCACTTCAACGTTATATGAATAGTGAAAGTGGTGTTTATTGTGGACCATTAAAATTATTAGCATCCGAAGTTTTTTATAAAACAAATGCTGCTGTAGAATTTTTTATTTTATTTTATTCTGTTAATGAAAAAAAAAAACGAAATATTTTTTATAGGGTACAAGATGTGATTTAGTTACTGGTGAAGAACGTCGATTTGCTGATCCAGAAGGAAAACCAGCTAATCATGTTGCATGTACAGTTGAAATGACTAATTTAACTACAGTTTGTAAATTAATCTTTTATTAGTTGTCTATTTTTTTTATATATATTTTATTTTAATAGATGATGTAGCAGTTATTGATGAAATTCAAATGATGCGTGATCCCCAACGTGGTTGGGCATGGTCACGAGCATTACTTGGTAAAATAAAAAAAAACAAATTTTTTTTTTCTTAAAATTTTCTATTATTTTTAATTAAGGTTTACAAGCAAAAGAAATTCATTTATGTGGTGAAAGTTCTACAATACGACTTGTACAAGATTTAATGATTACTACAGGTGATGAAGTAGAAATTCGAGAATATAAACGATTAACAAAATTAAATTATCAAGATCGAGCTTTAGGTAATAATCATATATTTACAAAAAAGAATTAGAAGTTATCTGACAATTTTTTATGGGGGAAAAACCTAGAATATTGTTATTGATTAAAATAGAACGAATTGACTAACTTACGCTTTTTAGCAATAATTTAGAAACATTTGACAATGTCAAACCAGGCGATTGTTTTGTATGCTTCAGTAAAAATGATATATTTCATATAACACGTGAATTAGAAAGACGTGGTCATGAAGTAGCTGTTATTTATGGATCATTACCACCAGGTAAATAATGTTCTTTTTATTTTATTAACAAAAAAAAAAGATTTTATTTTTTAATTAGGTACGAAATTATTACAAGCACAACGTTTTAATGATCCAAATGATCAATGTAAAATAATGGTTGCTACAGATGCTATTGGAATGGGTTTAAATTTGTTTGTTGAATTTTTATTTTCTAATATAAAATCTTATTTATTTTTTTCTTTTTATAGAAGTATTAAACGTATTATTTTCTATAGTCTTTTAAAACCACAATTAAATGAAAAAGGAGAAAAAGAAAAAGATGCTGTAACAACATCACAAGCATTACAAATAGCTGGTCGAGCTGGAAGGTTAACGAAATGAAATAGAAATAAATTAAATTATACAATTAAGATTTATTTTATAGATTTGCAAGTGCTTTTCCTGATGGTGAAGTAACAACATTTCGACGTGATGATTTACCTTTATTGAAAGAAATTGTTAGTCGACAAGTAGAAACAATTAAAGTAAAAATTTGTTTTTTTTTTTTTGTTGATAAAATAAAAATTTTCAAATCTCTTTTTTTAGCGTGCTGGTCTTCATCCAACAGCTGAACAAATTGAAATGTTTGCATATCATTTACCTAAACATTCACTTTCAAGTTTAATTGTTTGTTAAAAAAAAAAAAAGAATTTTTTTTTATTTAATTAAATATATTTTTTTAATTTAGGATATTTTTGTATTATTATCACAATTAGATGATAGTATATTTTTTATGTGTAATGTTGAAGATATTAAATTTCTTGCTGATATTATTGAACATGTACCATTACCATTACGTGCTCGTTATACATTTTCATGTGCACCAATTAATAAAAAAATGCCATTTGTTTGTACAATGTTTTTAAAAGTAAAATTTTTCTTATTTTATTTTTATTTATATATAATATATTTATTTTATAGTATGCTCGTCAATATAGTCGTAGTGAACCAACAACATTTGATTGGCTTGCAAAACAAATTAATTGGCCATTTAAAATTCCAAATACAGTAATGGATTTAGTACATTTAGAAGAAGTTTTTGATTGTTTAGATCTTTATTTATGGTTAAGGTAAATATATTATAAACTAAAAAATTCATTTTTATATATTTTTATTTTAGTTTTCGTTTTGCTGATATGTTTCCTGATAAAGAATTAGTTCGTGGTATTCAAGCTGAACTTGATCAAATAATTCATGCTGGTGTACAAAATATAGTTAAATTAATACATCGAACAAATCGTCTTGATGATGCGAAAGATGTTGCTGTAACAACATCAACAACTGAAAAAACAGCTGAAGTTGTTGCATCTATAAGTGAAGAAAGAAAAACAATACATGGAACGGTATCAAATGCACCACAAATACGATCAATTATTGGTTTAGAAGAAGAATTGGATATTGATTCAAATATATCAATTAAAAATACTAAAATTGAAAAGCAACAAGAAGAAGATAAAACTTCAATACCATTAACTGTGAATACACATAAAGTTTTACATTCATATTTAAATGCATTAAAAACTCAAGCAGAAACACGTGGACATGAATTTAATGAAACTGAAGATTTAATTAAACAACTTATATCAAAAGGTTTACTTAGTCAACGTTCTGTAGATAAACTTGAAAAACAATTAGCTAGATTTAATGATAATGATAATAAAATAGAAAAAAAACGTGAAATAAATCGATCAAATATATTAAATATTCATCATAAGAAAAGCAAACGAAAATAACTAGTTTTTTTCAAATTTGATTGTTTTTTTTTGTTATAATGTTTTGTTGATTGAAAATAAAATCAAGCACATTGTGACCATTTTGTAACCCGAAGAAAAACAATTTTACTAAAACAAAATGATAAAATCAAACGAAAAATTATCAAATAATCAGAGATATTCATCCCGGCAGCAGTAGACTCTCAGCCAAGGCTCTCGATTGTTTTTAAGAGTGGAGGGGAGGGGGGGGCTAATCATTTTTTTGGCAGACAATACTCACAAATACTCTCAGTTGTCTCGAAACTCACAAATGAAGAGCAAAAAAAAAGAAGGTCTTCATCCAAGTTTTCCAGACGTACTAACGTGTCTCTGCGACAGCTAGTTCCTTGTAATCCATACTTTAAGCACTACTAAAAATGTTCGCAGACACGCTTAAAAAGTGGGGGGAGGGGGGCTAACCCACCCAATCCCTCCCACATCGTGAGCCTTGCTCTCAGGCTCGATGAACATCTCTGTTGCAGCCATTTCACGACATTGATGTAAATTAACAAAAATATGTCCCTTACTACTTTTATAATTAAATGTAGAGTAAAATTTTTTGACTCAATCAATTTTTTTTTAATTGACATATTTTATTTGTTTTTCGAACGAACTAAGAATATCTGGATTCAAACACAAACCCGACTGATTCTCCATCAATCACACACATGTGCATATAAGATTCAAAGATGGATAAAAAAACAGTTAAACATGAAATAGATGATGATTTAAACTAATTATCTAGAATAAGTTACGTTTATTTTTACATAAACTGTGTCAATGATACTTTGTATTTTCTTCCGCAATCGATTTGAAGACAAAAATAGAAGAAAATATATTCATTTTATGTTTATTGAAAATTTCAATAGTCTATATTATGCTGCCAATTGAAAGAGACTCTTTATAAAATATTGTTCATATACATCATTAATTGTATCTACAGACGCAAAAAGCACTTTATTCTAGAAGTGCTCTTTCTCTTTGCACTTCATTAAGGTTCACTAAACTGAACATTAAAAAATAACCAAAATATTTTTATTATATATTCATGTTTTTAAATAAAAACATAAAATCATTTCTTATTCAAGGTGATTATTCCTAAAATCTTCTGACTAAAGTTTTTCTTCTAATTCATGGAATAAACATAGGAAAAAAAATATTTCACTTTCCTACTATATTCGATATATGAATCTATGAATGAACATAAGTTTTTCTTGAGGGCAGCACAATCATATAATATGATATAACAATTGACTGAGATTGTACTCTTATATCAACCATTCAGCAAGAGACCCGACTTCCAACAAATATTTATTGGCTTATAATACCATGACTACGAACAAATAACGTATATTCCGTAGAGAAAAAAATCTCACCTATATTGTTCTTCATCTTTTAGTTTATGATAAAATGTCTACGTATAATAATGTTCTAGGTAATTTTATCTCTTATTCAAATGATTTAAGTGATATTGATATTGATGATTATGACGATTCAGGTTCCGAACCAGAAGCCCAAATTGATACTAATCATAATATCAATATACCTCATCGAAATAAAACGATCGATCATCGAACTCAATATGTTGAAACATTACTTCGTAAGTTAAGTAAATATACATGCATACATAGTTAAGACTTTTTTCTTTTCATAGCTTTCTGTTAAAGTAAACATACATATTATAATCATATTTTTCAATTTGCTATAGTAAACTTTGTTCAATGACAAATGAAAGAATACAATTTCACACAATAATATATGTAAAGAATCATTCTTTCATTAACTAAAATGAAAGGAGTAAAAGAAAGAAATTTACACATATCACAATCTTCGTCTATTTTTATTCATACCAAATTCTTTTTTTTTCTTTTCTGCATCTTTTTATTTTTTTTCACTCGGTCGTTATGCTGTTTTGATGAGCCTTACTTTCTTTTCCTTTGTTCGTTCTCATAGCTTTTTTTTTGTAACACTTTCTTCAGTCATTCAATCTTATTTGTTCTTCTACCATTATAAAGAATAACAAATTTAAATATGATTGTGTGACTGATTAGTTACAATTGTCGATTTGATATAAAACATACTAATAACGAGAAAACGAATCCTGATAAAAGATCATATAATTCTATTAAAATACAATGACAACACCTTCGAAATCATTTGGTGCGTTTAATATAAAGATTTTCTTTTTTTTGATTTTTAATACTTTATTATTAATAATAATTATTTTTTAAAAAAACTTTATTAGGTGAACGACGTGGTTCAATGTCGTTGGCTAGTAGTGAAGCATCATTAACAACTATACCGGGTAGTACACGTACACGTCGAATGTCAACAACAAAAGTAATTGATAATCGTCCTAAACATATGATGTTAGGTGATTTTGAATTGGCTAATGTTGTGTAAGTCAAAAATGAATATAAAGATAAAATTTAAAGAAAAAATTTTCTTTAATCATAGTGATTGTGAAGAATATGTACTCTGTTGCAAATATAGTCCAGTAGGAGATGTTTTTGCTGTTGGACTTGGTAATGGTACAATTAAAGTAAATTTTTTTATTGTTATCAAACAGACCATATAGAAGAAAAAAGGAACTTGAAACTCGTTATACGCGTCTCTTAAAACGGAAGGAGAATATTTTTCGGTCACATTCTTTTTATTTTATATAAGAGCTATTCAATTTTAAAGTACAATATTTACGATATAATGAATGACAAAAATATATATTATATCGATTTCTATTTGTTTTAAAATTTAACTATTAATAGAAACATTTAAATACGTTATTATAGGTCTATTCCAGAGCAGGTCAATTTCAATATGTTCTATCGGATAATGATACAAAAACACGTCGTAAATATAAATTATTTCAATTGAAAAGTATATCATTTAAATATTTTATATTTATCAGGTTATCCAGTAACATGTTTAAAATTCTATGCAAATAAAGATGATTTAAAAGCTGATCATCAAAAAATGATTGCTGCTACCTGTATATTAAAATTCATACAAAGAAAAAAAAATTTATTTATCTTTTCTAGATACTGCTGGTTATGTTAAAGTTTGGCATTATCCAACTCAACAATGTGTTTTTACATTCGATGAAAAAGAACGACAACCATTAACACTTGATTTCAATTGTACTTATACACGTTTATTCGTTGCTGGTATGAGAATTTTAAATAATCTTGCACGATAAGAGATTATATGTACTATTTTTATGTCATAGTTATAATTTCATATTTAGAAAAAAAATCTTATAGATATTCTAATTCTGCATAATTGAAATAGAGTCACCGAGAATCTATGAAAACCTTAAATGACATTATTTTAATAATAAAAATAAATAAATCTTCATTGATTTTTGATATATTGTTACAAAGATATTCGCTTATCTATGTAAGAAAATATAAATTTGAACAAAACAGAGTCTATTGCTAACGAGGGAACCTCCCCAAGTGACACCCACCGTTTGGACTCATATTTTGCCTATAGATAGGACTCATAGCGTAGATAAGAACCCTAAAAGGGTTTGTCCCCATAGCCTGTTGTTGTTGAGATACTGCGTTTTTAAGGTATTGGAATAACTCACTGCTGTGGTTCTCCTCAGAGACATTAAAAAAACTCATTTTCGAATTTCAACTTGAAACTTTGTATAGAGAGAGGTCTCAATGAGAGTCGTTTATTGTGAAAGTTTCAGCTCTCCTGAATGGTTTCAATGGCAGAAAGAACATCAAAACTTGCCCTACCAGTGACAATAAGTTACCAAAGCCATATCTTAAGATAGGAACAAGGAATAGGTCTGAAACTTTTACAATAAACGACTCTCATTAAGACCTCCCTCTATACAAAGTTTCAAGTTGAAATTCGAAAATGAGTTTTTTTGATGGCCCTGAAGGGGACCACGGCAGTGAGTTATTCCAATACCTAAAAACGCAGTATCTCAACAACAACAACAGGCGATGGAGACAAACCCTTTTAGGGTTCTTATCTACGCTATGAGTCCTACCTATAGGCAAAATATGAGCCCAAACGGAGAGTGTCACTTGGGAAGATTCCCTCGTAAGTATAAAAATAGCAAATTTAGTTGTTTATCGTATACGATGTTTTCTTAAGGTAGTGATTGTGCGATAAATTGTTATGATTTTACAACAAAAAAATTACTTCGTAAATTACAAGCATCGTAAGTTAGAATTTAAAATGAAAATATTTTTTTAAATTTATAAAATAAATTTTGTTAAAGTGAAAGTCGAGAACGTATGGATGGTCATAAAAATCGTATTCATGCTATTCGTTCACATCCATTAATGGAAACTGTTTTTCTTACGGGTGGTTGGGATGAAACAATACATTATTGGGATGAACGTGCACCACATTCACAAAAACATTTTGCTGGTCCACATTTATGTGGAGATGCATTAGATATAATAGCTGAACATCAAGTTATTTTAACAGGATCTTGGAGAAGAAATTCAACATTACAAGTTTGAATAAATAATAATAAAGAAAAAACAAAAGATTTCGTTTTTTTTTATTTAATATTTATAGATTTGGGATTTTTCATCAGGTGAATTAATTAAAGATGCTTTTCAAAATAATGCTACATCAATGGTATGTTAAAATTAAATATAAAAAATTTAATAATAATTATTTATTTTAGCTTTATTGTACGAAATTTTCTCCAAAAGAATATATATTATGTGCTGGAAATGATAAAAATGAAGCAATTATTTATGATTATACAATATTACAAGTAAGAAAAAAAAAAATTCTTTTTCCTTTTTAATTTATTTTTATATTTAAAATAGATGATTGGTGGTATAACAGATCTTGAAAATGCTGTTTATTGTGCTGATACAGATGTTAATCGACCTAATATGATTGTTGGTTCAGCAAAAAATATTTTTATTGTCAATGATAAATCACGTATTAGATAAACAAAATTTTATTTTATTTTTTTTCTTTTTCACAAATTATGATAATCAACTGTGTAAACGTGTCATAAGTTCAAATAAAGGAGTGAATATAGAATAAAATATTGGAATAATTGCAAACATATATGGATAAAATAATCGAGTTTGTCCATAAATACCAGCAGCTAGAATTGCTTGAGCTGTTTTATGTACATCAGCAGCAATTATATGAAGACCTTTATCAGTTACACTAAGTGCTTGTTCAGTAGCAATTAAACCAAGATTAGCTACTGTAGATGTTACACGATTCTGATATTCTTTTGAAACACGAAGTTCACGAGAAAGATTTGCAAAGAAACCATGTATAGCATATTTTGTTGTACCTTATTTAAGAATATTAAAAAAAAACACAATTTATAAATAAAAATATTTACCATAAATAGTTGTGTGTGGTAATGGACAAACACCAGCCATTGACGAAACAGCTATAATTTGAGATGGTTTTTCACTTTTTCCACTTTCAACTAAATAAGGAAGAGCGGCCATAGCTTAAAAACAATAAAACAAAATTCTTTTTTTTTTATTTAATTTAATTCTTTTGTTTTTTTACTTGTGTGAAAATATCCAAAAAAATTTGTTTGAATTAAATTTTTCATATTTTGTATATTAGTTGAAATATCATTTTTAAAAAATGGTTCATAAACAGATGCAGTATGATTGAGTACAAGTATATCAACACCTTGATAAAATTCAATTGTTTTTTTAATAAGATCAATACATGCTTCTTCTTTTGATGCATCAAATTCAATACATTCAACTTGTATTGCACCTAAATTACGACATTTTTCAGCCACTTGTTCTTTTAATATATTAATACTACGTGCAGCCAATATAAGACGACAATTATAACGTGCATATTCATAAGCTAATTCTTCTCCTATGCCACGTGATGCACCAGTAATTATAACACGTCTATTTCTTAAATGTTCATTTTCAATTGGTGGAAAATAAATATAAGTTTTATAAAGATAATAACTAAGTGCATATATTATAACAAAAAGTATAAGCAAAACGAGAACTCCAGGCATAGCGTGATTATATGTTCGTTGATATGATGATGTTAAGTGTGTGAATGTCTGTCCTTTTTCTTTTCTTTTCTTTTTCTCTTTCTTTTCTTTTTGTTTTCAAGTTACTTATACAATTAAAACGTTGAATTGTTTTTTTGCTATTTTAGTGAATTGTACACATAGAAGATGAAATCGTTGATATTGTCAACCGAATTGATTGATCGTATTCGGATCAAATGATCATTTTCATCTAAAAAACTAACGAATTTAAAATATGATGTGCCTAGACAAAGATCCTTGAATCTCAAGGCTCGTAAAAAAAAAGTACTTTTTCCATGCCCTATGCTTCTTCCTCACTCGATACCTTTCCTTTTAATTAGTTTTTTTTTATTGAGACTAAATGCAAGGATATGAGATCGCGAAATTATTCGGTCAATATTTTTAGTTTCAACGAAAAAATCCTTATATTAAAAAAAAGTGAATTTCTATAGAGATAGTTCATATTTTGAGGTTTTAGATATTAAAAATTGCTTTCGATGTCACATAAAAACAAACATTTGACAACCAAAATCTTAATAAACTATCTGTTTTATTATATGTTTTGTCTCATCAGATGTCCAAATCCTATCAGTAAAGATTAACGAAACTTTTTTTGCTTTTCTTTTGTTATTTGATGGATTATATAAAGATGCATTTGTGGTAAAAATTTTATAGACCTTGACATAATAATGGAGTAGAGATCTGTTGATAATGATCCCTTTCTTAAAATGTTCACGAACTGATTCTGTGTTCTTCTATTCTCACATTAGCTCCAATAAAAAAATAATTAAAAGGAAAGAAATCGAACGAGGGATATAGATGCCAGTTTCTTTAGCTATAAAAATGAATCAGAAAAGGTTAAATCCACTATTACAAGAATAAAACATAGTGTTGTTTAGGCCATATGAAAGAGAATCCCTACAAGCTCTATATTCAACCCGAACAACACCATGTTTTGTCATTATAATAGTAAATTCAATCTTTCCTGATTCATTTTCATATCTAAATTTCACAGACCTTGAGATTCAAGAATCTTTTTCTGGACACGTCATATTTTTAAATTCATCAGTTTCTCGGTGAAAATGATCATTTAACCCCAAATTCGATTGTGAGATACTTTTGAATTTAAACTTGTAATATATCGATTTCTAATGAACACGATGGATATTAGTTTAGTTTTTATCTATCTTATTTTCATCTAATTTATGTGTTGCTGTTATGATTGCTAGTTTTGATCTGATAAGTTTTCGAAATATAAAATAATAATTTTTTTTTTTTATTTCAATTATATTTATTTTAAAAACAAGATTTAACTATTCAAGATGTAATTGAATTGTATCTCGTTGATCACGTCGTTGTGCTGTAACTAAGGCTGATTCACCTTTTGTACATAAACGACGATGTTGTTGTTTTAATTTTTTCTTTAATGTTTGTTTTACTTTTGCTCGTACATAATCTTTATCTATTGATAATGTAGATAATTTTTGTGATGTTGAGACTGTTGATTGAATATCATCATCATCATCTTCGTCATCATTATCTTTTTCTTTAATACTATCATCTTGAAATGGTTTATATAAACGATTTTGATTTTCATCAAATTCATTAGTAGTAGGAGATGGTAAAAGATGATTAGTATCGATAATTTGTGTTAATTTAGTAATTTCATTATTTTTAGTAGGAGATGATGTAGTTTCTTCTTCTTGTTCTTCTTCTTCTATTTCATCATCATCTTCGTCTTCATCATCATCTTCAATTGAATTATTAGCATTTTCAACATCTTGTCTTAGACCAATTGTATCTGATACCTAAATTAGATAGAATGACAATTTTAAACTTACATATCAACAGTTAATTCCAAACACAAAAATAAAAAGATTTGTCATTCATCAAATATTCAATAGAATCTTTTAAATATGTCATTTTAATCGTTTTCTCCAGCGACGTTATTTTTCTTTATGAATAGAAATAGAGATGAAGACAAATTCTATGTAATTTAAAGGTAAACAGGTACTTGATCTATTAAAAAGTCACTTACTAAAAGTGTTTCCTCATTGTACTTTATATAACAAAAGATATTCAGGAAAATAAGTTTCCGAGTTAATTCCGAAAACGTTTTTCTTTAGGATTAAAATTGTCAAAATTTTGTCTACTATTTCTTATTTTAGATTATTAATGTTATAAATAACTGAAAAAAACTTTGTTAATTATATTGTAAATATAATAAATTTGTATTTACTTCTTCAAATTGTCTTTCCATTTCTTTTGAAAATCCACTTGCTCTTACATCATTATCTAATGAATGTAAACGTCTAATAAAAAGAAAATTTTTTTATTAATTTTAAAATCTATAATAAATAATCATCTTACTTAATATCAGCAAATTTTGGATAAATATCAGTTTCAAAATCAAATCGACGTCGAAAAAAATCTCGAATACATTGTACATCACGATCAAAATAATATTCAGCATTTAAATGTGATATAGAAACCATTTGTGGAAAATCAATCATTGTTACTTGACCATTATCAGATATCATCAAATTAAATTCATTAAAATCTGAATGTATAAGTCCATATGATGCAAGACGAACTATAATTGACATTAATTCATCATAAATTTTTCCTGGTTTATCAATATCTTTTATATTACATCTAATAAAAAAAAATTAAAAATTTGTTTTTTTTATTATAAATATAAAAAATAAAATTACTAACAAAGGATAACCATCAATCAATTCCATAACAACACAATGTCGATTGAAATCAATTGGTTTTGGAACAGGAAATTTATGATCATAAAGAGTCTTAAGAGAAAATAACGATCAAATAAAAATTTATCTAAGTGGAAAAACTACCTTCATAAAAGCAAATTCTTTCATTGCAGCAAGTCTTGCAAGATATAACCAACTATAACCTTGTCTATGTTTAAGATAATCACGTTTATTTTTTAATTGTCGAAAGCATGTTCGACCTAAACTAAATAAAAATCAATATTTTTCTTTAAAAAAATTTCTTTTTTTTTATTTACCGATGTAATTTTAAAATCATTTGTTCATCACTTTCATTTGCAACAATATAAACATCTAAAATTAAAGATATAATATTAATAAAAATAAATCTTTTTTTTTTCTATACCTGATTCTTTTCCAACACCAATTTGATTTCCAACTGAATGTATAATATCTCTTGATGCAAGTGCTTTTAATGCTAAATAATCATAGCCAAGATTTGTTAAACGATAACCTTCATTATTAGATGATTTTCTTCTAGCTGTAGCATCATATGCAACTAATTTATAACGTACTAATTCACGTAAAACTTTATGACAACCACCATGTTTAAGTGATGCTATTACAGCTATTAATTGTAATGGAACTAATTCATGATTACGCATACCCATTTCAATCTAAATTAAATATAATTTTTTTTTCGTTTATATTTATCTATATTAACAAAATTTCTTAAACAATATTAGATGGAATATCTTTCTTATATATTCAAATTAGGACAGTACTTTTAATATAATGATTAAATAATCAAGTATATCCTACTGCTAAGCACGTTCGTATAACTTATTAATATCCAAGATGAAAGGCTCTTATTCAATGTTGGATATGTTCATGAGAATATACTTGAATCTTTTCATATTTGACAATATAAATTACAATTATTAAATACATAATAATACTAAAAGATTTTTCAGTAAATATATATATATATATGATTCGAAATAGTGAATTTTTTATGCTATAAGAATATATAATTACTTTTCTAAAAATATATTTTTGTATTCATAATAAATAGCAAAAAAAAAAAATGTCGGCTGAAACTATAATATCTCAAGAGAATATCTAAAGAAGCTGTATGCAAAATATGATGTTGGGCATAAGAAAATTTCTATGAATATTTTATAAAGATTCAATCAATCATAAATGACATAATTAAAATAAAACAAAAACTTACTGCTGTTAAAACTCGATAATCTTCTGCAGTTAAATATCGTATAAGAGAAACATCAAATTTTCCCATGATGAATAAATGATATCTTTTTTTTCTTCTAGAAAGACAAAAAAAAAAAAACTGTGTATGTATGTGTGTTTTTTTTTTCGAAAATACTCTCATATATGTACAGAAAAAATAAGGATGATGGTCATACGAAAAGAAAATAAATCAATGAAAGAGATTACAAGAAGAAAAAAAAAGAAAAATAAGTATGTCTTTAGTTTTGTTCTTTAAAATATTTTTATTTTATATTTATTGTGCTGCGGTTGTTGGTGTTAATGTAGCAGCACATGATAATTTTCTTGGCATAACTGTTTCAGGTGTTGGAATTTCATGTCCAGTTACAGTTTCAGGTACAATTGGTGTTGTTACTTCAATATTATTATTTAGTTTTGTTGTTGTTGAATCAGGTTTACTTGCAGCTAATTTACCTTGAGCTTTAGCAACATTATAATCTCCAGAATCAAAATATTTTGGCTGAAAAAAGAGCAACAATATATTATTGTAATGATGTTAAAAATTAAATTTTGTACTTTTGTCATTAATTTTTTTCGTAACATATTTTCTTGTCGAGGAAGTGCACCACCATATTTAGCTCGTAATTTTGCTTCTTCATTCATTTCTGGTGTAGCATCATTATTCTAAAATAAATAAATAATAAAAATCTTATGTAAAAAAAAAACTCTTACCAATGGTGTTGTATTTTCATTAGATGAATCCATAAGGAATGTTATTTTGTTTAATGAATTAACAAAATATATTTATTAAAAATAAATTAAAATTATAGGTTTAATAAATAAATATCGATCTCTTGTACACACTCAAACACTTAATCGATCTATAGAAGAGAGTAAAAAAAAAAACTAAGGTATATTTTTTTAGAATTTTTATTGGTTCCAAAGATTATGAAAGATTAGAATTTATTTATAGAAAATTTTTAAAAATTAATTTTTATTATTTATTAATGTTTTATTATGATTTAAATCTTAAATAGAAAAATTTATTGTTAAATTTAAATTATTTTATATCTAGAGGGCGCATGTTATCATAAAAATAATAATGACGTAGTTTGATTAATTTAGATATTATCAACAAAATTATATCAAATAACAACGATATAATAAAAAAATTAGAGTCTTATTTCTTAATATAAAAAAGTTTGAAATATCATAGAAAAATGTATCTTAAGGTAAACAACGTAATTATATCTAATAATAGAACGACGTAATTGATGTTGTTGAAGAAATATGACACGAATGAATTTTGAAAATATTACAGAAATAGAAAGAAATTTGTTCAAAAATATTTTTTTAATAGTTATTTTTAGCTCATGATTATAATTAGCTTTCATGTTATTTTAATTAGGACATAAATTATTCCTAGAATTACAAAAAATTTAAAAAACATATTTTTACAACTTTGTCAAGAAGAAAATCTTTGATACTCATAGAATTATTAATAGAATCTGTGTTAAAATCAGAATTCTTTTTTATTTTGATCATAGAACGTAAAATTCATTGCACATCAACTAAATACATCTAAATATCAAAGTTAATATGAGGTAAAAATTTTGTGAACGCATTATAATCTCCTAAATTGGAAAATGATGAGAAGACATGGAATTGAACCACAAATTGTGTTCACTCTCATTCGTTTACTATCGATGCAGTATAAATATTATAATTCTATTAATTAAGTACAATATCCATTTCAAAATATTTTCCAGTAAATAATAAAATCTTTATAATTAAATGTCACTTGCAATCCAATAGATTTAAATGATAGCTTTATTTATTGATTCTCTTCGAAAATTTCCTATGCTTATAAACTTGAATAGAATTGATAGAATTTTAGTTTTACAGGACATCAATATTTTTAGAAACTATTGCAAAAATTGGTCATTTAATATGCACCATCGCTTAGCTTTATTTTTGGTTTAAAATGATGTCCTGCAATGATTTATTCATATGCAATGACAGGAAAAAAAAGTATATATACATAATACAAAAAGACAAAGCGCAGTAAATAAAATGAACCTGTATACATATTAATAATAGAGAAATGTTAATCTTTTGTCTTCGGAATAAAATTATCACAGAAAAGAAAATAGATGAAATTGATCAATATTATTATTCCTATTTTATAGAATATCTTGGTCGTTGTATACATAAGTCCACATGCGATCAAAACAAATTATTGATGGATCACTAAGTTCAAGAGAATTTTCATGACTAATATTTGGTTGAAAAAGATATAGACGTAAAAGACAAAATTGATTATTTTCTACATTAAGTTCAGTTGCATCATGTGCATCACGTATATTAGAATAAACAATTAATGGTTTGATCAATTGTTTTTGTTCATTTTGACAACGAAGTAATTTAATTATATCATATTGATTTTCTGTTGGACAATAATAATAAATAGGTTCTGTTGAATTATAAAAACTAAGGAAACTAATAATTGATATTTGAAGAAAAAAATTTATTACAAAATACCTTTGAGAATATTTATATTGAGAAAAAATCGTTTTTGAGATTAATAATTTAACAGAATAACCAATTTCTTGTGTTAAATAGCGTTCAACTTCTGCACAATCATCTTCATCAGAACAATCAAAGAGAAGAATATCCTCTTCAAGTTCAAGTGGTGGCGGTGAAAGTTCAGATTTAGTTATAATATTTCCATTATATTCGGGTGCTGTTGCTGATAAGGTGAAACGAGCTGGAGAAGATATATGATTTTGTTCATCAATTGGTGATTCACTAAAGAGTAATAACATAGTTAGATCAATCACGTTTTCTAAATTCAAGCAAAGCTTGACAATTTTACAAAGATTTAAGAGTAGTCTCTATCCTTTTTTGAATTAAAAAAATCTTAAAATCTTTTTTCTCAATCCTTACTATTTGTATATTCTAATTATAATAAAAGTCTGTGTTTGATGTTTTATATTCATTTTAAAAACTGAAAATAGAAAGTAGAAGTACTTCTAAGACATCATCACTTACATTTTATTATCATTTATTGCCAAAGTATTTGTAGTTGATGATGTTGACGTCGCCCAAGACGGATGAGGAGGTATATTTATCGTATGAATATAATCAGGTTTTCTTTAAATATAAATTTATTTCATTCCTATCTTGAATAATATAAATGACTTACCGTTGTCGAAGAACTTTTCTAAATGCTTCTAAAATATCATCATTTTCTTGTTCAGCTAATTCTTTATGCCGAAAATATGCAACACAAGCGTCATTTATCATGTGTAAACAATGTGGTTTAGTACAGGCATTTGTTAAAGAATAATAACAATAATGTAATTTATCACATTGAGATTTTTTTGAACAACCACCTTTTTTACCATTATCTGTACATACCCAAAACTATATTGAGAAAAATAAAATAAAATAAAAAATTTTAGTTATAAATGATTTCGTTACTGATCGATTTGGATCAGCACTAGCTCGTGCTAATTCCAGTAAAATATTGTCAGATAAAAATGATAGACCACGAATATTGATTATTTGCTTATTATGAATACTTTTTAAAACTTCATGATCATATGGACATGTTTTATTTGTACATTTTCCATGCATTGGTCTTATGTTATATGGACATAAATGCAAAAATGGACATGATTGGTTTTTACATTGCTGAGCATAATGTGTGCAACAAAAAACCTAGTTAATAAAAGTGAATAGTTATTTTCATTTCTTTTTATAAACACTTACGTCAAGTGTAAGAGCAATTTTGTCTGTTCCTTGATTTTTATGTCTTAATAATTGAAAATAATCTTTATAACGATCAGCTCTTAATATTTTATAAATTTGTTCTTTTGAAATATTTAATTGATTACTAATCGATTGTATTTTATCAATTGAATATCTAGCATTAATTAAATGATTAATAAGACTAATTACATCATCCATTATTTATCTTATAAAAAAGCATCTACAACAAACAAAAAGTTAAATTTCTTTTTTTAACGTTAAAAAAAGAAATTAACATATGATAAAAATATCTGCGAAACAAAATATATGAAACGCATCAATCAGTCAAGATTTTTTTTTTTTGTTCTTGTTACTTTAAATATTGCACTGAATATAAATCACCTGAGAAAACACTATTACAAAAATGACTAAAATAAAAACAAGTTTTCATTTCAAAACATCATCATTGGTTGCTGTTGCTGTTCCATCATTAAAGTCATAAACATCATTGATGCCTGTTGTTGCTGATCAAGTTGATATCGATACATATGTGAATGTTTTCTATATAAATAAAAGAAAAAGTAAAACATCAATTAAATATAGTTAAATAAATACATACTTATTTTCATCAACAATACGAAAGAGTGCGATAACATCAATGGGTTCAACATGTGCAAGACCACGACGTTCCATATAATCAATATTACGTTGTGTCATTAATGAATGTCCAGCTTTACAATCACCATATTTGCATAAATGAGGTGAACACATATAAAAATAACATAAATGTAAATCATCACAATTTGCTTCTCGACATGGTTTAGGTTTATGATGACAAACCGCAAACTAAAAACAAAAAAAAACGAATTCTTTGAAAATATTTCTTTTTCTTCTTACTGTTTTACAAGGATCAGCTGAAGCCAATATAAGCATAATAAGGGTTTTCTGTGGTAAATTTTCTAAACCACGTTCAACAATAACTCTTCGATTATGTTCAGTATCAAGTGAATGTGATAATGGACAATCCTGTGGTCGTTGACAACGACGATTAGGTAATACAACCGATGGACATAAATGTAAATATGGACAAGATACACCTTTAGTACAACCATTAGGTGGACGAGCATAGAACGTACAATTAGTTAGATCAAGTACAACTGCAATACGATCATCACCTGGTGAATCTGTGGCACGTAGACGAGCAAAAACAAATGGATGAGCAGCAACAATGGACAAAATATGTTCGACAGATGTTTGTAATGAAGCACATAATGTTGAAAGACGAGAAAGTGAATTAGTTGTGAGAAGAGTATGAAGAAGAGCTATGGCATTTACATCTAACAGAGGCATGACAAGATATAAAGTACCTAAAAACAAATTAGATTATATCTCATTAATGTTGTGGAAATGAAATTTCAATTCAAAAAAAAATCTCTTGATTAAATCATGGTATGTATAAATGATATAAATTGTTTCTATTAGCAAGTGCAATCAATATTAGAGACGTCATTATCACTAGCGAGAAATTCTAGATCGATGACGCTTAACAATTTTTAAAAGTATACTTTTTATATGCGGACGGATCGATTAGTAACTCATAATTTTCATATACACGATGTCAGTGGAGAGAAAGATTATTGTTTTAAACTTGTTATAATCTAAATCTATAACATAACAAGTTAAAGAGAACTATCTATGAAGATATTTTCGGAAGATTGAAACTAAAACTAAATTATTCCATATCTTAAAAAATTCATGAAAAATATTTATTGAGTTTAGACAGTAAATTATTTAAAAAAATAAAGCAACTTAAGAACTTATTTTCATGTCATTTAAACCTACTTGGTTTTTTCTTATTTTTCGTTGGATGGAACAAATTAATAATAATAATAATAATAACAATAATCTAGAAATGAAGAAGTTTTACTCAAACATCAAATGTCTCTTGTTTATATATATTGATATAATAGAAAGAAAACGGGATAACCGAATTAACAATAGTAATAAAATGTCTAAGAGAAAAAAGAAAAATTGTTCATTCAAGATATTAATCTTTTTTATTCTTTTCTTGATGTTTGAGTTGTTAATGGTGGTTGTGCAGTAGTTGTACTACCCATTTGTTTAGCTTGTTTTTTCTTTTCAGCTTCAATTTCATTTTCTTTTTCAATTTCTGCTATATATTTTTCTACTTCATCAGCACTAAGTGTTTTTAATGATTTATGTCTTAACATAACAGCAATTTCAACATTTTTTGAACCGCTTTGAACAACTTCAAGTAATGCTCGAATACATAATTTAATTGATTCATGATTTGATTCATAAGTTGTTTCAGTATAAGATTTTTCTAAATATTCTCGAACAGTTTTAGCTTGTCGTCCAATAGCATTAGCTTTCCATTCATGATATGTACCACTTGGATCTGTTGAATAAAGACGTGGTGTACCATCATAATCAAAACCAACAATTAATGTTGATAAACCAAATGGACGACGACCACGTCCTTGAGTATATTTTTGTTGTAAATCAGCTATATATCGTGTTATATATTCAATTGTTACAGGATCTTCAACATTAAGTCGATGAGATTGACATTCAATACGAGCACGATGCATTAAAACACGAGCATCAGCTGTTAAACCAGCAAATGCCATAGCAACATGATCGTCAAGTACACAAATTTTACGGACCGTACTAAAAAACAATTAAAAAGAAATTTATAAAAGAAAAATATTTAAAAAAAAAGAAATTTTACCGATCTTCTTGTAAAACTGCTACAGCTTTTTTTTCAACTCCTAGAACAACAATATTTTTGCCACGTACACCAACAGCAGTTGATCCTTTCTTTACGGCTTCTTGTGCATATTCAACTTGAAAAAGACGACCATCTGGAGAAAATACTGTAATTGCTGTATCATATTCACCAGCCATTTCTATTAATAAATTCTAGAACAAAAAAAACGTATAAATTAAGAGTAAAAAATTTGTTACAAATAAGGAGTTAAATGCACAAAAGAAATAATAAAACAAATTAAGCGATATAATTGGTCTATTTCAAATTTAATCATCTTTTTAAGATGATTGTTTCAGTCTGTTTAAGGTTTAAGAATATTTTAAAGGATAACATACAATAAACCAAACATATTTAGTTTAAACAATCTTCAACATCCAATCAATCGTTAAAGAATACTTTAATTAGAATAAGACAAATATTTTATTTAATTATTAATTTAATAAATATATTGAATGAAGATTTGCAGTTTTTTCTTTTTATGCTTAATAGAAATGAATAAAATGTGTTGGATAGAGGGCATTAGTTGTAAGGAATCTAATTTAAATTTCAATAAGAAGATTAATATTTTTTTTATTCAGTTTCAATGTTCTTAATACAAATATCAAGAAAATTACGGTTTAGTATATTATGATAACATTCATTTTAATGTATTTTATTTTGAAAAATCTCTATTTCTTAACCGTTTGGTTCAACATCAAGCAAGTTGATGAATGTAGCTATTTATATTTATTATTTCTTTTAATTTCATTAAGTTTATCAATTATTCTTACCATAGTATCTCAACAATCTCTTTGTTGAACAAAACAACAGTTATAGATAAATCATAAAATTTTAGTACAAGGTAGTTTATATATGTCTAGTATAACGTTGAAGCTCGTTGATCATATCTTGATGTTTCTAGTATCATTTATCAAAAATAGAGTATTTAGTAATAGTATCATCGATCCATGCTTCTAATATTTAAGCCAACTGACATAATGAATATTGATCTCCATAATGTTACGAATACAATTGATTTAAAAGAAAATGTTTATTTATCATATTAAACCTAATTGCTCAATATTATATGTAAGAAATACACTGGTATAAAAGAAAACATATAGAGTATCTAAATATAATAATTGGTGATTAGCTCGGCTTCCCTTTGACCTACGAAAGAATAAACACTAGGCTTTTATCAATATACTTAAATAATTTAGCATCACTTAGTCACAAGATTTTATAGCTAAAATTTGGGCTCTATGTGACATCTTCCTGATTATTAAGAGAAGAAATAAACTCAATAGCACCTTCTTAACTTATAACCTCTATTTCACTCTGACAATGAATCTTGAGCCTTATTCAATTGGAATAAAGCATTATCTACTAGACGAGATCTGTTTATGCTCAAAATTTCAAGTAAATCGGACAAGATATTTTTAAGATAATGTGAAAATTAGATAAAAGCGCCAATATGTGCAAGAAGTTTGATAGACTACAACATGTCATTTATTTCTAATATGCGTTATAGTTGAAACTTATTTGCATCTCATTAAATACTACTAGCAGATGCCTTCTCCAAGAGAGTAATTTTCGTGACTCAATAATTGCTCTAGTTTCGGTAGTGTAAGATGACACTTGATTTAGTAGAAAAGCGATGCGCATTCAAATTACAATGTCTCTCAATTCTTTGAACCATTCTTTTGAAGATGTCTTGTTGTCATTAAAATCTATCGCACCTCCTTGACTGTCGATTACAGTTTCAGAAGAATTTACTCATGTGTTTCACAAATATGGTTCGGGATAATGCCTATATGCATTGCCAACTTTTTTTGCACTTTACCGTCGATTCATAAGCCGATATGAATTTATACTAAATCTATAATATAATTAATGCTTATGTTTATACAAAAAAATAATTATCTTTCCTTCTGGGTTATCATGAGAATTGCAAAAACGTTTATTATAATTTTACAAAAATATCTATATCGTGTCTGCATGATATAGTAAATACAATAAAGATCGAGTTTCACCTATAAACATAAAGCTCAATTATTACAAAAAGGATATATCATCAGAAAATTTGGATGTTTCTGCTGGTTTACAACAAGCTACTTCTCCTCTTTTTAACGCTATTGTTCAACGATCACATGTGTCACCTTCTTGGAATCGATCTGAGTAAAATTTTCTTTTGTTTTCATTTATAAAATCGCCAATTTTTTTAATACAGAAGTGAACGTCAACTTTGTCAAGTTTGAATACGTACTACTGGTTTTGCTACCTTTCTTTTTGTCTTATATGCTACTACTATTGCACATCCAACAGAACTTCTCTATGGAACATCACATAGTATAACAGCTTCAACAAGCATGTTTTTTTTGAATGATTTTATAATTTTCTTCTTGCAGCTGTTATAACAACTAGCAGTACATCGACAAGATCAACAGGTATACTAATTTATACAAATATTTTTCGAATTAAATTTATTCATTTGAAGCGGCAACAGCAACTGAACTAGCTACAGTGTGGATACCAACAAATTATACATTAATTATTTAACTACATGTATAAATATAAGTATAGCTACTCCGTCAACTCTTTTAGCTTTATAGACATTCGAACAAAGTGTAAATGATGTATCAAGTAATGGAAACAATGATCAAATTGTTAATGGAGCAGCATTTACTTCTGGCTATCGTGAACAAACTATTCAGCTTCAAAATAATTATGCACAACTTGTTTATGCACCTTATATAAGTTTAGTTACTCGTTCATTTACTGTTGAAGCATGGATTTATCGATATTCTTTAGCATCTACTAGCGATCTTAACATTTTCGGAGAGTGTGAAATGTCTTCATTACATAATACGTGATAATTAATTATACTTAGGTTTCTTTAATGATGATCTTTCTGATACGACAACGTTAACTAAATATGTTTGGTATCATGTAGCATTTGTTTATGGCAATTCTCGTAATATAAAATCTGTTTATTTAAATGGTATACTTGATCAAATATCAACACCTAGTAGAATATCATCAAGTCTAAGTGTATATTTAGGTACAAGTGGAAATATTACTATTGGAACAATAAAAAGATCTCCAACAATGACTATAACTGGAATGAATTATTAAATCAAATAATAATTGCTAATCGAGTGAAAACATTGTGTGAAATACATAATGATGCAATTTTAGTGGCATATTTTCCAATTAATAGTAATTTTTAGAACAGTGGCTCTAATTCGACGACTGGAATATATAATTTACAAAGTAATAATGGTCTTTTATGGGCTTCTGATTGAGTTAATCAATTATTAAATTTCAATTCGTTGCATTCATATTTTCAATCATGTGAGTTTTACGCATAAGGTAGAAATCAAGCTTATTCAATTGCTATGTGAATTAATCCATCTTTTCAAAGTAGCACTCTCTTTCATTTATCATCGACTGCTATAGGTTCATGCATTTGGTGTTTACCAAGGATAGGATTTAGTTCAAATGGACTAATTATCGTTCAAACATATAGTACAACAAATGAATTACGATTATATATATCAATGGAAGATGATATAATTCGGCTATAAGTAATACATTCTCAAGTATAAGTTTGTTGACAATGTGTGTTAAATTAAGGCAGCAGTGAATTAGGAACGAATTATCAAACTGGACTAATTTCAATAGATCCATATTCAGGTGCGATTGAAAAATTTTATGTTTATAATCATGAACATGATGTGCCAGAAATATGTTCACTTGCTCATGCATAGAATTTCTTCAAGTTTAAAAAAAACAAGGTAAAATCTGTTTTATTTGCTGTTTGTTTCTCAGTAAATTACTTGTTGTTATGTAATTCGAATTATAAGTTATTCGAAGATGATTGAATAATATTGTTGGCATCTGTTTTATGGTTAATGAAATAAAGATGGATTAAGTTTTATTTTT